>BSBM01000377.1:5170000-5432500 GCA_027924585.1 Larix kaempferi
TCATCATCATCATCATCATCCTCATCCTCATCACCATATTCATCTTCATCATGATTGATGATTGATCATCATCATCATCATCATCGCCATCCTGTTCTTTATCATCACCATGTTCATCATGATTGGGTATTGATCATCATCATCATCATCCTCCTCTTCTTTATCATCACCATCATCATCATCATCATCATCATCATCTTCATCACCATCATATTCATCATCATCATCGTCATATTCATCATCCTCATCGTCATATTCATCATCATCTTCATCATCACCATCCTCTTCTTTATCATCACCGTCATCATCATCGTCATCATCATCATCATCATCATCATCATCATCATCATCGTCGTCGTCATCGTTGTCGTTGTCATCTCCATCATCATCTTCATCATCATCATCATCCTCACCACCATCTTCATCATGATTGATGATTGATCATCATCATCATCCTCTTCTTTATGATCACCATCATCCTCTTCTTTATGATCACCATCATCCTCTTCTTTATGATCACCATCATCACCATCATCACCGTCATCATCATCATCATCCACACCATCCTCGTCGTCATATTCATCATCATCTTCATCATCATCATCATCATCCTCATCACCATCTTCATCTTCATCATAATTGATTCATCATCATCATCATCATCATCATCATCATCATCATCATCATCGCCATCCTCTTCTTTATCATGACCATCATCATCCTTATCACCATCTTCATCATGATTGGGTATTGATCATCACCATTGTCGTCATCATCATCTTCATCACCATCATCCTCTTCTTTATCATCACTATCATCATCATCATCATCATCATCTTCATTATCATCATCATCCTCATCACCATCTTCAACATCATCATTGTCATCATCATCATCATCATCATCATCATCATCATCATCAGCATCATCCTCATCCTCATCATCATCATCATCCTCATCACCATCTTCATCTTCATCTTCATCATGATATTCATCACCATCATCATCATCATCATCATCATCATCATCATGTTCATCATCATCGTCATCATGATATTCATCATCATCATCATCATCATCCTCATCATCGTCTTCATCTTCATCATCGTCATCTTCATCATCTGCTACTCCCCCTAGCCAAAACCCCCTCCTCTCTGTAGCCCTTGCTAACCCGGGCTCTCTCAGTCTCTCTCTCTTCCCTACACCTTCGCCTACCTCTAACCACACCTTCCATCTCTCTTTCGCAGTCCGTACAACCAACACCCTCTCCTCTTTCGCTTTCTCTCTCCCTCCTCCCCCCCCAACCATTACTAACCCCCTCCCTCAGTCTATCTCTCTCTTTCACCCTCGCTAACCCCCCTCCCAACACCTTACCCCTAACTAACGCCCCCTCCTAGCCCCTTACCCCTACCTAACCACCCCCCATCTAGAATCCCTAAACCCCTAAAACCAAATCCCTATTTAGCCTCCTAACCCCTAGAAACTATTAAATAAACTATTGAATAAGGTTTTTTTATTATTTCAATAAAGAATGCAGAAGGAAGAAGTTGAACACAACAAAAATCAGGTAAGGAAGTGATTGAATGGGTATTCAGACAACTCTCACTGTCACTTTTTTCTTTTCTTCCAACAAAATGGGATAGGTTTTCTATAAAATATGAACAGGGGTTTCATGAAACATGAGCCTATGGACCATTCCAAGCTACATCAAATCCCGAGAGCATTGCAGGAATACTTTCAGACCGTAGGATGGGTCCATTATTTCCAAAAAATCAATGGATTCCGCGAGGGAATAACTTAGGAGTTTGCAAGGAACTTTAGAAAGGTTGATAAGGACACTGGAAGCACAAATTTTAGAGGGTTCGAGATAGAGTTGAACGAAGAGTTACTAAGCATTGTAACAGGACTTCCTAAGGGGATTAAATGGAATAAAGATGACATAGATTTGGCCCATAAAGATAAGAAACAATTCTTCATGTTCATCGAGAGGTATGAGGAAGAAAAGGGAAGCTTAAACAAAGAAAATATACTAAAACCTTAGGGATAAATAGCCCTAATCATCATGAGGTACATTTAATGCCAAGAAAGGTATGCTCTGGTGCATGCATAGCGTTCATTAACCTCCTTAGAAATTTGCAATAGAAAAATATCGGAAAGAATATAAGCCTCCCTTGGATCCTATTCAATGCCCTCTGCCCCATGAGCATGAAATTTCAGTTAGGGAAAGCAAACTCTTTGTCCCACCATGGCTTGATTAAGCTACTAGTATGCCATACCCTAGAAGCACATTATTTTCCCCTTTCATGGTCTACTTTCTTAAAAATAAATAATACTAAAATACAAGTGTTCTATAAAAGAGAACAACCCTCTTAGCTAACCCCTCAATAGAGCTCATCGGCCATGACCCCAGCCGCATTTACAAAACCCTATGTAAAAAGAGTGAAGTCAACTCCTTCCATATAACCCACTGCAAAGAAAGCTAAAACCCTTCATATCGTAAGTGAAACGAGAACATCTAGACACATTTCTTTAATGATAACCTTATGGCTTAACCTAACAATCATATGGATAAGATTTCCTAGAGCAAATCTCTCCATGAGTGGCATTATTCTTTGTACGATACTATTTGTGTGAATATAATTGATAAGGCTTTTTCCTTTTCTGTCATATTTTTCCCATTCATGTTTTTCATTTGGTATAAGAGCCCTTATGGTCTAAATGGTCTAGTAGCTAGTATCTTTTGATTCCACTGTGGTAGTGTTCCATGGAAAGATTGATGACGATATAAGGAAGCTATGTTAACATGTAGGCCAAATATTGGCAGTCTAGGATATTTGATCCAGCGATCTGCCTTTACCTTCACACTGAACGTTGGAGGAAGAAATAAAACAAAAGATTATGCAGAATGAGCTACGACTCTTCAATCTTTATTCATAAACCAAGATCAACTGATGTAATACAAATGAAAATGAATGTGTATTTAAACACTTATGGAAACCCTAAAATTTCTAACCTAGCTTTTGCTTGCACGCAAAGCATGATGTTGCATTTATTAACTGAATTTCAAAGTAGGAACTAAAGTAAAGCTAAGCTAACTGAAGTAATTACTATTTCTAACACTCCCTCTTAATTACTATTGCTGACTACTGTAGCTTTTACAATGCCTAAATTATTTCTATGGGTTTCAAAAATATATTTTGCCAATGGATTTGTGAATATGTCAGCCAATTGGTCAATCGATTTACAATGCTCAACATGGACTTCACCATTGTTCACAAGTTGTCTTATGAAGTGATATCTAGTATCAATGTGCTTTCTTTTCTGGTGAAAAACATGGTTCTTGGATAGAGCGATTGCTGAATTGTTGTCACAATAGATTGTTGTTGGTCCTTCTTGTTTCTGTTGAAGACCTTCTAAAACTCTGCGTAAGCAGATTGCTTGACATGCTGTTGATGTAGCTGCAACATACTCTGCTTCTACTGATGAAAGTGTCACAATGGGATGTTTCTTGGATGCCCATGAAATCATACCTGATCCAAGATGAAAAACATGATCGGAAGTGCTCTTCCTGTCATCCAAACTTCCTGCAAAATCACTGTCAGTGAAACCTATCAAAACATCATACTCAGTGCTTGAGTATAAAATCCATAGCTTTGAAGTCCCTGCAACATATCGTAAGATCATTTTTCCACCTTGCCAATCTAAGTCTTTGGGAGACTCCATGAACCTCGAAATCAAGCTGACAGCAAACATAATATATGGTCTCGTAGCTGTGAGATACATGATACTTCCTACAATTCTCTTAAACAATGTTGGATCTACATTGGGAATTTCATCTTCTTTCCTCAACTTAGTACTCGTTTCCACTAGTGTAGGTGTCATTTTGCAATTAAGCATTCTGAATCGCTTAAGAACTTCATTAGCATATTTATTTTGAGAGATAAATATACCTTTTTCTGACTGTTCTACTTCTAAGCCAAGAAAGAACTTCATTAATCCAAGGTTTGTCATCTCGAACTCTTTCTTCATAGCTTCCTTGAACTCATCTACTGACAAGTCACCTGTAAAAATCATATCATCAACATATAAACAAACTATCAAAATCTGTCCTTGTTGATTTACCTTTGTGTAATGTGTTGGTTCGCTATTGCTTCTGCTAAAACCATTTTTTATTAGATAAGAATCAATTCTGCTGTACCAAGCTCTTGGAGCTTGCTTGAGCCCATATAGAGCTTTATTCAACTTGTAAACTTTCTCTTCATGTTCTTTTATTTCATACCCATGTGGCTACTCCACATAAATTTCTTCTTCAAGAATTCCATTCAAGAATGTCGACTTGATATCCATCTGATACACTTTCTATTTTGTCTAGGCTACAATTGCTAGGACTGCTCTTACCGTGTCCAATCTTGCCACTGGTGCAAAAGTTTCTCCAAAATCAATTCCTGGTTTTTGCGAGAAACCTTTTGCTACTAACCTTGCCTTGTACCTATCAATCTCACCTTTTTCATTGAGTTTGGTCTTATAGACCCACTTCACACCAATGGGTTTCTTACTCTTTGGCAGGTCAACTAGATACCATGTATCATTTCTCTCCATGGAATCTATCGCTTCATCCGTAGATTTTACCCAATGCTCTTGTTTTACAATCTCTTCATAAAACACAGGTTCACTAGCAATAAAACCATAATTGGTATTTGCATCCAATTCATCATAAATATCTTCCAATCTTCTAGTCTTTCTATTACTGTGATCAGATTCATTACATGATTGCGGACTTGATGCTTCACCTCGTAATGAGTTTGTAGATGTTCCTTCTGGAGTATTTTCTACTGGTGAAGATGCCACTGGACCCTGTTGTCCAATCAAATCTTCTTCTTCTCCATCTTTTGGTTGGGGTATTTCAACTCCCACACCCTTGTCTATGGTTCCATTCCATGACTCTTCCTCTTTGAACAAAACATCTCTGCTGATGATAACCTTTTTGGTAATAGGGTTATACAGCTTGTAGGCTTTAGTTTCTTCACCGTATCCAAGAAATATACATTTCTCACTCCTGTCGTCTAGCTTTTTTCATAGCTGTTTACGAACATGAGCATAAGCAACACAACCAAATATTCTGAAATGAGGAACATCACAATGCATACCTTTCCATGCTTCCTCTGGTACTCTGTTCTTCACAATTTTGGTGGGAGATCTGTTCATCACATGAACAACACAAGCCGCTACGTCTCCCCAAAATTCATGGGACAAATTTCTTCCTTTCAGCATGATCCTTGCCATATTCATGATGGTTCTATTCTTGCGTTCTGCTGAGGTGTATATCTTGTAGTGAATTGACTCTTGGTTCCACGATGTTCCACTAATCATGAAATTCCTTTGAGTCATACTCTCCCCCTCCATCTGATCTCAATACTTTGAGTTGATAGCCACTCTGTTTTTCAACCAGAGCCCTAAATTCCTTGAACTTGCCAAAAGTTTCAGACTTTTGATGAAGGAAATACACCCATGTTTTTCTACTGAAATCATCAATAAATGTAAAAAAATAATTGCTTCCACCAATTGACTGTTTCTTCATTGGACCACACAGATCAATATGAATAAGTTCCAGAGGTGCATGTGCCCTTCGAGACATACCTTTAGGAAAGCTATCCTTCTGTTTCTTTGCAATGATGCAACACTCACAACTGCTTGTTGGCTCCTTCATAGGGGGTAATCCTTTTACCATCTTTTTCTGCTGCAAACACTTGAGACCACCAAAGTGAAGATGTCCATATTTAAAATGCCATAACCAATAATCATCCATGCAAGTGGATTTTTGACCAAAAGAGGTTACCTTACCTTCCTGCTACAATTCATGACTAGTGGATACATCCTGTTCCTAGTCACTTGTATTTTGATGATCAACTGTCTATTTGGGGGTTTATCATAAATTTCACAACCTGATCCATCAAAGACAAGTCTCTATTTATTTTCAGTAAGTTGTCCAATGCTAAATCATATTATGCTTCAATCCTGGAGCATAATATACGTATGTGATTGTCTTTTGTCAGCCTTGTTTGGTCAGAATGTTGACCACTCCTTTGCCAAGAACTGGAACTACCTCATCCATGCCGACTTTGACCTCTGTCCTCACTGATCCATCTAGGTCTGCAATTAGACCTCTATCACCTGTCATATGGTTACTGCAACCACTATCTAAAAGCCAAAGTCCCTTTGGGATTTCGTGTGCAGCATGACATGTAAGAAATAACATATCTTCTTTATCCTGAGAGGTATTAGTCACATTATCATTATGATTTGCTTGATCAGACCTTTTCTTTCTACATTCATGAGCATAATGCCCAAATTTATTGCAATAATAACACATATTATATTTATCTTTCCTTTTTTTTCGTAGTTCCTTCCTTCATGGTTATGATAGTGATCTTGATCTTCATTGCCATTACTTCGGCCACTTCTGCCTCTTCCTCTTGATCCTCCTCTGCCTCTGCCTCTTCCTCTACCTTTTGAGAATGAGACTTGTGCTTTGAAAGCATTCTCCAGAGAGGACTGTTCATTCCTATTGATTCTGGATTCATATGAGAGTAGCGATCCGGTCAACTCATCTATAGTGAGAGTACTCGGATCCATTGCTTCTTCAATCGCTGCAACTTTCAGATTAAATTTGTGGCGTAGGGATCTCAGAACCATTTCAACCACCTGTTGATCTTCGATCTTTTCACCATAGGTATTTAGCTGATTAACAATCCCCATGACTCGGGTCATGAAAGAATCTACTAAGTCCGATTCTTTCATCTTCAGATCTTCAAAATCTCTTCTTAGGTTTTGGAGTGTAGTTGTTTGTACCTTACCAGCACCTTGATAGCTGGTCACTAAGGTATCCCATGCTGCTTTGGCATGTAATGAAGCTGATATCTTTGGAAATACGATGTTATCCAAAGCGTTCATTATGAGATGCAGTGCCTTTGCATCCTTCTTCCTGTGCGCTCGTAGGATATCCTTTTCTGCTTTTGAAAGGGATTGAAAAGCTGCGTCATCTACAGGTTTGGAATAGCCATTCACGACATATTCCCACACATATTCTGACCTCAGACATCATAGTCATTTTTCCCTGTAAGAGGGGAAATATGAGATTGATTGTTGCTGCGAGAAGCCATAGACGTTGCGGAGTCTTTCACTAGCCTTTTTAAAACAATCTCCTTCCTTTTTTTTTTTAATACTCATCTTCTCTTCCTTAAAAATAAAAAAAAACTTTTGTAAAAAAAATCTCTTCTACTCTTGTAAAAGACTTTTGTAAAAAAAATCTTACTTAAAGAATCTGGTAAAAGAAAATAACTTCGTGAAAGTAAAAAACAATCACTATCATGGAATAATGAAGAAAAAAAAACTTCTTGCCCTAATTGGAGGCTACAATAATTTCACTCCTCTATGCAAGGGAGGGGCATGAATTTCTTCAAAGCTACGGCTTTGGCTTCTCCGGAACTCTCACGATCGATCTTATCCTAAGGTCTAATACCAAAGTGAAGGTTGGAGGCAGAAATAAAACAAAAGATTATACAGAATGAGCTACGGCTCTTCAATCTTTATTAATAAACCAAGATCAACTGATGTAATACAAACCAAAATGTAATGTGTATTTAAACACTTATGAAAACCCTAAAATTTCTAACCTATCTTTTGCAATGCAAATCATGCTGTTGCCTTTATTAACTGGACTTCAAAATAGGAACTAAAGTAAAAGCTAAGCTAACTGAAGTAATTACTATTTCTAACACACTACATCAGAATTGCAATGAGATTTGTACTAACTTACTCATATTGCACAGGCAATGAATTTGAATTTCAATGGAAGGAGCCACCGTAGCCACCATGTGAGTTTGCGACTGCTGTCAAGAGCCACGGATCTGCTTCCTGGAAAACATACCTCCTCGATCTCTGAAATATGGTGAAGAGTGAATTTGTTATCGAGCCATGTAATTGTCAGTTTTGTTTTTAGATCTTGGTTCATGTGTCCTCTGAATATTAGTTTCAATTTCAAATCATATCCAAAGTCAAATCAGAGCAGATATATTCCAAATTTTGTTCTTGTGTGTTGTGCATATGATCTCTATTGGGCAGCCGGTACTCGTCCTCCATTATGGGCTTATTGTTTGTAGGTGCACTCATCAGTCAACGACCGACATGCATCCAGATATGCATCCCACGCACCAATGGGAACACAAATTGTTAAGAGAAAACTACTAAGTGCTCTTCTGTGTGTGATCTACTCAGCGATTTGGTGCAATAGGTTGTAAAGATCAAATGGCATTTGCATATGCTCTGCACAATAATCTCTCTAGTGATCTGGTGCTCCAGCTATCTATATTTACTATCAAGAGGGCATAATTTGTAAGGGTCATTAATGGAAGTGGATGCATGTGTTCAAAGAGAATGTTAGATCTGAATCTAATAATATGTTTGTGCATGCAGCTAATAGTCCATGAATTGCTGAGGCCTTCCTATGATCTTCATATCTCTGATTTGGTTGTGTGTTACAAATTTGTTGGAGTGTGTAAAGCAATTGCGAGATTAGTGTATATCACTAGAATTGTTTTGAGAAGTGAATAGATCGCACCATTAAATTATAGATTGTGTGTCTAAATCGACACCTATAGATCTTGCCATCATTTCAATACATGGGCTCAGCTTGCATTCATTTCTTTCTTTCTGTAAATAATATGAATTGTTGATTTGAGATCGATCCATATGAAATTGCATCCGTCTTTGAGATCTATGATCTATGTATGTAACTTGCTATATGTTGCGACCTAGTACAATGAGTTGAGCAATCTTTCTCCTAACCAAGAGATTGCTCAAAACTCTTCTCCAGCGAACTGCCTCTACAAAAGATCAACATCTGTGATGAGTCCAAATGAATAGAGTCGCTGGTGTATCTTTTCCTGCAGATCTAAATGAATTTGTGTTCTGGTGACAGGGAAATCTACGTTTTAAGTCTTCGATTAAATCTGCATTGACCTCAGCGTGACATCTGGCTGGGTGATAATTTGCATTTGTTGATTGCAATGTATGAGCCCAGTATTCTGTGTGGTACATCCATGATCCTTGCACATTCTACAAAAATAATTTTAGCCAAATTTTAAAATACGCTTATAACTCTCAATGGCTTGTTAATGGTAATGGGTTCCTTTAAAAAGTGATGTTTCACCTTTATAAGAATCTCCAATTTCAAAATTGCATTACATCACCTACATCACATCACCTCATGACTCCACTTTTGTAAATGAATATAATTAGAAAACATCAAAACACTTTATAAGTGCTTTAAATTTCTTTAACGTCAAAGTGCATTATAATACTCCATTTATCAAGAATTGTGAGACCAACACTCATTTTCTTTTGTCTTCTAGTCAAGTTTTAATGACTCATAATAGTCATGCTTTCTCTTCAATACACTTTACCTGTCATGGATATATTGTTTGAGAAATTCCATTAAAAAGAAAATTACCTCACCATTGTGATAATGACACATCATTTCCTAGAACGAAGTCTTCTTCCACGTGAACTCCTTTTGATATTGTTCACCATTGATAGGCCCACAACTGTTTATTGTACAAAAAGAGATCCATAACTCTATTCTTCAAATTTTGTTCGGCCTTCCTCTCCTTGAGAGACTAAGCTAATCTCGTGTAACAGGGATTTGTGTTTGCGTGTGAACCTAAATGAATACTAGAAGAAGAGAAGAAAGCATATGCTAAAGAAAAATAAATTGCAGACATTTTGATGTAGTTGGGGGAGAATGATAAATTTGGTTCACCTGTGGCTGGGAGCTCAACCGACAAAGACTATATTAAGAAGAAAGAGGAAATAGAAATACAAGATTCATAAGAAGAAGAGGTGCACGAAATAGAAGAATCTTATACCCAGTATAAAGTCTGTAGGGTGGATCAATAGATGATTTTCTACAAATACCTGAGAACTCACCGAATGCTACTCCAAACAAAGCCTATGTCGACATGAGCAGTCATGAAGCTATACAGGAAATGAATCACGAAATTTTAAGATTAAAAGAGCATATTAAAGAGTGAGAATGGTAAATATTGAAGTGGAGGAAAATAGCTCACACGGTGGAAGCTTTGAAAGTTGCCAACACCTCTAGATCCCCATGTCATGGAGGATATGAACTACATCTCCTGGAGGAGAAACTATAGGTTATCAAAATGCAGTACCAGCAAGACAACCAGCAGTTGATCACAAAAAACACTATCCTAAAGCAAAACTTGGAACACTATGAATCAGAGATAAAATAAAAGATGCAAGAAAATATAGAAATTGAACAGAGAGCAGAGAAAAGTTTCAGGATAATGCAATAACTCATCCATCATCGGCCACCATCCAGAATATATTCAACATTCGTAAAAAAGTGGTGGCTATGGTTGCAGCTCAAAATGTAGCATTGTAAAAGATATGAGAATATGGAGACCCCAAAATATTTTATTGCTGCCTACCGAGAAATGGAGTAATTCGGGAAGGATCAACTCAGTGAGTTCTATCTACACAATAATATACTGCCTCACCCTTTCAATTGTAATCCAAATGGTATTCCTGAGAAGTTGTGCCTTATAGAAGTGCACTCACCCTCTAACTTAGGAAAGGCCGTGTTCATATCGTCCCTATATATCACTACCATGGAAAAGTTAAAGCTACACTGGATAGGCCTCAAATTTAGCCCTCCATTACTAATTTTTGACACCAACCAGAGTTTGACCGAGAAGGGAGAAAAAGTAGAGTGGGAACAAATAAGCAAAGATAGACGAATCCATCGGTCAAGATCTATGACCAAGTGTTTCGCATGGAATATCAGGTGTGGTACACTCATGGGGGACTCCACTCCTAGTTCTTCAGTTGCACAAGGATGTGCAAAATGGTCAGTTGGGGAGTGATGATGGCCTCTACCTTTGGTTAGAAAATCCATTAATTTTCTTGTCAATTTATAATATTTTAATCCAATTAAGGGAGGTAATACACATGAATTAGGATGAGTTAGGCACTTAGTCATGATTATATGAATATCTACAAAATAATTGTCTTAGTTGATTAATTCTTCTTTTTAATAACAAAAATGCAAGAAAAATGATGAATTGGTTGATTAGCATAATTATGATGAAGCCATGATTTTTATCAAACACTTTTTGATCAGATGCTCAGAAGAAAATCAAAGACTGCATTCTAAATCTATTGATCTTGCATGATCCTATCTACCTACACCAGCACATTCAACGTAGTCTACATAGAGCCTTTTTCAAGTAGACTAGAAGTTAATAGATTTGATTGAAAGATACATTTTTGTATTTAAAATCGAAGGGTGGCAGCTAGTCAAAAAACACCCATATGTTATGATTCTATTTTTTACTACACTTATTACAGTTTGAAGAGTAATACTTTGATGTTACAAACAACTTTTTAATAGATTAATGAATATTTCCATTTTTGCGTATTACTGAGTAGCTTTTTGTTCTTGTGTCGCCTCTAGATCAGGGCCCATCCATAGGTAGCCACAGGGATTTGACTTGATAGAATAAATTTACTATATGTTCGTTTTTAGTGGATCAAAGTAGATAGATTAGAGTTCCTACATGTTGTAAATATTTCCAACATCTTTTTGATAGAAGAATGTTAATGAATTAAAGATAGAAGAATGTTAATGAATTATTTCTGCAATTTAGATTATTATCAACGTTCTTACTATTCTTAGATTAAATTTCAAATAGCATTTTCCTTTCTGCTACCCATGGAATCTTGTCACCTAAACTTGGTCATGTATTGATTCTCTTTTTGTTTCACAACTTACATAGAATTAATGTAAACTAAATTCTTGTATCGTGTGAGGTAATGGTAGGGTTATTGGGAGGTTGTGCAAAAGGCTTTCCTAAAGCTAGAGGAATAACTTCTTAATGCTTTTCACTAAAATCAATGATAAGGGAATGTGTCTGGTTGAATGATAAAGATCCATGTTTCTTACAACTCCTAGCATAGATTGAATTTTCAATAAAATCAATGATAAGGGAATATGTGTCTGGTTGAATGATAAAGATCCATGTTTCTTACAACTCCTAGCATAGATTGAATTTTCACTAAAATCAATGATAAGGGAATATGTGTCTGGTTGAATGATAAAGATCCATGTTTCTTACAACTCCTAGCATATGAATTTTCCTTTGCTTTTTATCAATAGTTTGAATCCTTTTGTTGATGAGATTAAAAGTCACATACTACTAGTCATAGGTAGTCTTCTTGTAGTTGCACATATTGAGCAAGACCCTTATAAGTTTGTACAGATCCCTAGGTCGATAATTAAAGTAAAAGCTTAAGATTCAACATTATTGTTGTTGTCTTGTCTCAATAGGATGTATTATTATGTTTTATTGATAAATCATGTCAATAAGTAATATTGAATGTTGGAAAATATATAAAGTTGCATTGTGGGTAGGAAGAATTGTAATTATTTTCTTGTGAAAATAATTATGCATGTAGGATGTTATGATTCCCCTTCCAACAATTGATATTATTCATGCCATATATATTGTGGCATCATTTCTAATCTATTTTTCCCTATTCAAGTAGAAGACAAATTTCACTACATGGAAAGACTAGGATCATTGCCTAAGGAGTAATTGGGTCGTTCTTCGAGGAAAAAGTGTTTGATGAAGTCTATTGATATAGTGCAATCTATTAAGGAAAGGACATCAAGATCAACACACATTAGTGATAATCAGATATTGTCAGATTCATTTAGAGAATCCAGCTTGTTGTTTGGTAGGTTTCTACAAACATTGTAAGAGTGAATTCAAATGTTGGTTCAAGGAGGGAAAAGAGGCAAGGGGCCAGAGGTGCCCAGCTACGTTGCACCAAGTCAGATGAGGACATAGGCCATAATGTTTCCATCAACAATGCTCCTAGGGATGTTGAATAGGAAAATGAGGTAGAGTTTGTTGGTGTTGTTCCACCATCAACCACAGTTCAAGGTGCAACTTCAACCAAGAATATTAGTGCCATTAGAGGATGGACAAAATAGGATATGTTGGATGCAATAGATTATGTAGAATTCAATGGTTATTATGTTAGAGCAATTGCCAAAAAACATGGGATTGCACCCACATCCATGCATTATTGGATAAATGGCCTCACTAATACAAAGTGGAAAGGGCCCCTTATAGTGTTGATTGAACAAGAGGAGGAGGAGGAGGTAGTTGTTTAGCATAAGGAGATGGCTCAATTGAGGGAGGCCAAATCTATCAAGGGAGGCCAAATCCATTCAGAGATGGATTCCCCAAGATATCATGGTGGGAAGGATTTAAACTAAGGCATCCAGATCTTGTCTTGTGAACAATAGAGCGGCTTGACAGAGAAAGAGCATTAAATTTGTGCCCTGCAGCTGTGTCGAGGTTCTATGACACTCTATCCAATGTATATGAAAAACATTCATACAATCTAGACCACATTTGGAACCGTGATGAAACTGGGTTATAGGAAGGAAGGAACCATGGCATGCAAGTAATTGCTAAGAGAGGTAGAAGGAATGTGCGTAATTTTTTTCCTAAGAGCAGTTAGTGGACAAGTGCATGCGAACAATGCAAAGTCTGACAAGCGACGTCGCAAGGATCATAGAAATTCAAAGACGTGGATGCATTCCTAATGCGTTAGAACACAACGATGAAGAGGTCGAATAGGTGGAAGCATGGGAAGAGGCAGCTGGGGATTCAGAGGACAAACTCATCAAGATTCTGATGGAGATGAGAGGTCGGATAAAGATAGATGTGCGAACCTACTCAGGAAGTCTGGATCCAGAAGACTTGATCGACTGGTTCAGAGAGATGGAGGACAGGATAGCAATGGCCTCTTCGTATAACTTAGCTAAGAGAGGGATAATCATAATGGCCCTATAGTTAGAGGGGTTACTTGTATCGCCACTTTTGAAAATAGGAACAATGAGGCTCTGAGTCTAAGGTGTAGAGAATCCTTGCTTAACCACTATATTAAAGAGCTTGTGGACGTGCGGGATGAGGACATGCCTTCCAATTTTTAAGATTTATGCTTGGTAGCCGTCAATGTCTTTGGCTTTTCCATTTCTTAGGCGTTTAATCCCGAAGTCTATGTCTTCTAATGAGTAAACATCTTTTGTGGTAAGAAGGGCTTGAATATTATCTCTATTATCTAAGAATTCCTAAAGTTTTTTAAGATAAGAATTCTAATCCCTTAAAACGATATTGTTATTTTGTTTTGTTTTTATTATTATTTATCTTTATTATTTTATTTTAATCAATAAATTTATAAAATATATTTGTTCCCAAATACTTATATACTTGTTTTATTTCCATCAATTAGTTTTACTTAATGTGTACATGGTCTCTTTAATGACAAATGAAGAGAAGGATAGTTATTTATATATCTACGTTTAATATCCCCACCGTATTCCCAATAACCATTGATCGGTTGGTCAAAGTCAATTTTATATATCTTCTAACTATATTCTTTAGAGGTGTATTCCCATGAAGAGAGGCCTATTTTATATATCTTTTAACTATATTCTTTAGAGGTGTACTCCCATGAAGAGAGGCCTACTGATGAAGCCTATATTTCTAGAGAGTCGTAGTTGGAGATTGAGATATTTTGTGCATTGCTCGATCATTCGCAGTTTGAATATTGAATTTTGAATTGAATAGAATATTTATGTAGGATATATTGTAATTCATTTTGATTTATTTATTAATTATATTTATATTTATATGTGTAGTATTTTTATTGATGATTAAGATAGATAAAGTTTATTGATTTTAAAAGAAAAGAAAAAAAAAAAATTATTTGTTTGGTTTTAAAATTATATTTTTAATTTACCATAATTTTGATGATTTAGAAAGTT
Organism: Larix kaempferi; assembly: GCA_027924585.1. NCBI lineage: Eukaryota > Viridiplantae > Streptophyta > Pinopsida > Pinales > Pinaceae > Larix > Larix kaempferi. The sequence continues at coordinate 5,184,921 of BSBM01000377.1, forward strand.
AAAAAGATCTGTACTGTAACAAAGATTTTGAAAACACTTGAGATCATTTTTAGTTTGAATTAGGCATTTTTTATTTTGCAAAATCGAAATTTAGTTGTGTTTTATTGGGATATTTTTATGGTAAAAATGGATTCAACACCCTTAAAAACATCTGGTTTACTGAGATTTTTTATAGTAGAAATGAATTCAGCACCCTCAAAAACAAGTGAGACACTCAAAATTTTAGAATTTAACAAGTATAAACTGAATTTTAAAAATTACAACCAAATTTTTTTAAAATTATACCCCTCAAAATCATCAATTCCAGCAACATCACACATCATGTTTCTAGATTCCAACCAAACTGACCGGAAAAAGTACAAATTATCTAGACTTTAGCCACTCCCTCGTTTCGCAATCCAGTTAAAAGTTCGGGAGGCCCAGCGCAATCGCAGACATGTGCAGTTTTACAAGGACCTGGCGCCAGTCGAAGGCAAGTGCAGACCGCTGTTGTTTTGCAAATATTACATGTACTTGATGAGCCTGCAGCAAACCAGTTATTGAAAACAAATACAGAATGATCAGAGTGATTTCATTCATGGCACTAGCACACTAATAATTAATGGAGTCCATAATTAATATGACGCTCCAATCATGGCATAACACACTAACAATTAATCAGATATGAATAAACATTAAATGTAAACAAGCTGAGAAAGCTGAGATCTGATATCTTACAGGCATGAGCAGGGGTAGGATCAGATGATGGTGTTGCTGGCCTGTAGTTGAAAAGAATTCGGCGATCGACAGTGTCCCACCACGCCTCAACACTATCATCAAACTTCAGTGCTCTCCTTTGAACAAATTTGTGCCAGTCTTTCTGAAACACCCATTGACATCCGTGGCGTTTCAACAGGAATTTCTCGTCTATTTGCCTTTCCTCGGCCATGGAATACACAGGCAGGAGAATACCTCGTCCAAGCTCTTCAGGCGTCCAAAATCTATCGAGTCTAGCGCTCCTGGAAATGGTACACTTGCATTGATCTTTGCCGGCGTCGCTGCGCGTGAGCCTTTTTTTAAACAAAAAGACCCTCTGACCAAAGCTCACCATGCTACTGTTCATGATTTCAACCCAACGAAATTAATTTTCTCCTAAGCAAAAAGATGCAGGCAGGGCGCGGATACAGACGAACGGAAGGGCTCCCGTGAGTGTTATAAAACCCTGTAAGTAGCACTCATGCCTGGTTTCCCAACCTCGACACATTTCACGTTCACGTTCACACTTTGTAATGATAATGACTAAAAGATTCAATCAAGGTTCGAGATTCCAAACTATCCGTTGAGGTGAGGTTGAGGTGTCGGTGAGGTCGTTCTCTTTGAACACGACCTCGACACATTTCACGTTCACACTTTGTAATGAGGTCGTTCTCTTTGAACACGACCTCACTATATCAAACACTTTTTCCTCGAAGAACGACCCAACTACTCCTCATTAGCTGCGATGGCTGATTAGGTGCGATGGCCGATTCCAACGAAACTGAGTCTTTCACTAGAAATGCCTTTATTCCAACCAAACAAAGTCTTTCATTTTGATCGATGGTGATTACATTTTTGTCTTCTAGTTTCTAAGATTTTTCCTCGGATTTTTGTTTTCTAGTTTCTAAGATACATGGCCAAAGCTCTGATGATGTCATAAATGCAAAATAAATATGTTATAAATAAAATAATATTAAAAAATTGTTAATTATATATACATCACAAAAAAAAGGAACAAAAATGGTGGTCGGTACATCGTTGGATCTAAGTTGCTTCAGATTCACTTAATGTAGACGCTTTTTTTGACCAAAATGTAATCACAACCAAAATGTAATCGATGTGATCACTGTCGTGGTGGGACACTGTAGACACCACAAATTTTGACATCGATGTGATGCTCTTATGCCGATCTACCGAGAATAAGAAATGCCGATCTACCGAGAATAAGAAATGCGAGTGAGTGGCGAGAATAAGAAATGCGAGTGAGTGAGAATTGATGATTTTGAGGGGTATAATTTTAAAAAAATTTGGTTGTAATTTTTAAAATTCAGTTTATACTTGTTAAATTCTAAAATTTTGGGTGTCTCACTTGTTTTTGAGGGTGCTGAATTCATTTTTACTATAAAAAATCTCAATAAACCAGATGTTTTTAAGGGTGTTGAATCCATTTTTACCATAAAAAAATCCCAATAAAACACAACTAAATTTCGATTTAATGATCTCAAGTGTTTTCAAAATCTTTGTTACAGTACATATCTTTTTAACTTTCTAAATCATCAAAATTATGGTAAATTAAAAATATAATTTTAAAACCAAACAAATAATTTTTTTTTTTTCTTTTCTTTTAAAATCAATAAACTTTATCTATCTTAATCATCAATAAAAATACTACACATATAAATATAAATATAATTAATAAATAAATCAAAATGAATTACAATATATCCTACATAAATATTCTATTCAATTCAAAATTCAATATTCAAACTGCGAATGATCGAGCAATGCACAAAATATCTCAATCTCCAACTACGACTCTCTAGAAATATAGGCTTCATGAGTAGGCCTCTCTTCATGGGAGTACACCTCTAAAGAATATAGTTAAAAGATATATAAAATAGGCCTCTCTTCATGGGAATACACCTCTAAAGAATATAGTTTCATGGGAATACACCTCTAAAGAATATAGTTAGAAGATATATAAAATTGACTTTGACCAACCGATCAATGGTTATTGGGAATACGGTGGGGATATTAAACGTAGATATATAAATAACTATCCTTCTCTTCATTTGTCATTAAAGAGACCATGTACACATTAAGTAAAACTAATTGATGGAAATAAAACAAGTATATAAGTATTTGGGAACAAATATATTTTATAAATTTATTGATTAAAATAAAATAATAAAGATAAATAATAATAAAAATAAAACAAAATAACAATATCGTTTTAAGGGATTAGAATTCTTATCTTAAAAAACTTTAGGAATTCTTAGATAATAGAGATAATATTCAAGCCCTTCTTACCACAAAAGATGTTTTCTCATTAGAAGACATAGACTTCGGGATTAAACGCCTAACAAATGCAAAAGCCAAAGACATTGAAGGCTACCAAGCATAAATCTTAAAAATTGGAAGGCATGTCCTCATCCCGCACATCCACAAGCTCTTTAATATAGCGGTTAAGCAAGGATTCTCTACACCTTAGACTCAGAGCCTCATTGTTCCTATTTTCAAAAGTGGCGATACAAATAACCCCTCTAACTATAGGGCCATTATGATTATCCCTCTCTTAGCTAAGTTATACGAAGAGGCCATTGCTATCCTGTCCTCCATCTCTCTGAACCAGTCGATCAAGTCTTCTGGATCCAGACTTCCTGAGTAGGTTTGCACATCTATCTTTATCCGACCTCTCATCTCCATCAGAATCTTGATGAGTTTGTCCTCTGAATCCCCAGCTGCCTCTTCCCATGCTTCCACCTATTCGACCTCTTCATCGTTGTGTTCTAACGCATTAGGAATGCATCCACGTCTTTGAATTTCTATGATCCTTGCGACGTCGCTTGTCAGACTTTGCATTGTTCGCATGCACTTGTCCACTAACTGCTCTTAGGAAAAAAATTACGCACATTCCTTCTACCTCTCTTAGCAATTACTTGCATGCCATGGTTCCTTCCTTCCTATAACCCAGTTTCATCATGGTTCCAAATGTGGTCTAGATTGTATGAATGTTTTTCATATACATTGGATAGAGTGTCATAGAACCTCGACACAGCTGTAGGGCACAAATTTAATGCTCTTTCTCTGTCAAGCCGCTCTATTGTTCACAAGACAAGATCTGGATGCCTTAGTTTAAATCCTTCCCACCATGATTTCTTGGGGAATCCATCTCTGAATGGATTTGGCCTCCCTTGATAGATTTGGCCTCCCTCAATTGAGCCATCTCCTTATGCTAAACAACTACCTCCTCCTCCTCCTCTTGTTCAATCAACACTATAAGGGGCCCTTTCCACTTTGTATTAGTGAGGCCATTTATCCAATAATGCATGGATGTGGGTGCAATCCCATGTTTTTTGGCAATTGCTCTAACATAATAACCATTGAATTCTACATAATCTATTGCAGCCAACATATCCTATTTTGTCCATCCTCTAATGGCACTAATATTCTTGGTTGAAGTTGCACCTTGAACTGTGGTTGATGGTGGAACAACACCAACAAACTCTACCTCATTTTCCTATTCAACATCCCTAGGAGCATTGTTGATGGAAACATTATGGCCTATGTCCTCATCTGACTTGGTGCAACATAGCTGGGCACCTCTGGCCCCTTGCCTCTTTTCCCTCCTTGAACCAACATTTGAATTCACTCTTACAATGTTTGTAGAAACCTACCAAACAACAAGCTGGATTCTCTAAATGAATCTGACAATATCTGATTATCACTAATGTGTGTTGATCTTGATGTCCTTTCCTTAATAGATTGCACTATATCAATAGACTTCATCAAACACTTTTTCCTCGAAGAACGACCCAATTACTCCTTAGGAAATGATCCTAGTCTTTCCATGTAGTGAAATTTGTCTTCTACTTGAATAGGGAAAAATAGATTAGAAATGATGCCACAATATATATGGCATGAATAATATCAATTGTTGGAAGGGGAATCATAACATCCTACATGCATAATTATTTTCACAAGAAAATAATTACAATTCTTCCTACCCACAATGCAACTTTATATATTTTCCAACATTCAATATTACTTATTGACATGCTTTATCAATAAAACATAATAATACATCCTATTGAGACAAGACAACAACAATAATGTTGAATCTTAAGCTTTTACTTTAATTATCGACCTAGGGATCTGTACAAACTTATAAGGGTCTTGCTCAATATGTGCAACTACAAGAAGACTACCTATGACTAGTAGTATGTGACTTTTAATCTCATCAACAAAAGGATTCAAACTATTGATAAAAAGCAAAGGAAAATTCATATGCTAGGAGTTGTAAGAAACATGGATCTTTATCATTCAACCAGACACATATTCCCTTATCATTGATTTTAGTGAAAATTCAATCTATGCTAGGAGTTGTAAGAAACATGGATCTTTATCATTCAACCAAACACATTCCCTTATCATTGATTTTAGTGAAAAGCATTAAGAAGTTATTCCTCTAGCTTTAGGAAAGCCTTTTGCACAACCTCCCAATAACCCTACCATTACCTCACACGATACAAGAATTTAGTTTACATTAATTCTATGTAAGTTGTGAAACAAAAAGAGAATCAATACATGACCAAGTTTCGGTGACAAGATTCCATGGGTAGCAGAAAGGAAAATGCTATTTGAAATTTAATCTAAGAATAGTAAGAACGTTGATAATAATCTAAATTGCAGAAATAATTCATTAACATTCTTCTATCTTTAATTCATTAACATTCTTCTATCAAAAAGATGTTGGAAATATTTACAACATGTAGGAACTCTAATCTATCTACTTTGATCCAATAAAAACGAACATATAGTAAATTTATTCTATCAAGTCAAATCCCCATGGCTACCTATGGATGGGCCCTGATCTAGAGGCGACACAAGAACAAAAAGCTACTCAGTAATACGCAAAAATGGAAATATTCATTAATCTATTAAAAAGTTGTTTGTAACATCAAAGTATTACTCTTCAAACTGTAATAAGTGTAGTAAAAAATAGAATCATAACATATGGGTGTTTTTTGACTGGCTGCCACCCTTCGATTTTAAATACAAAAATGTATCTTTCAATCAAATCTATTAACTTTTAGTCTACTTGAAAAAGGCTCTATGTAGACTACGTTGAATGTGTTGGTGTAGGTAGATAGGATCATGCAATATCAATAGATTTAGAATGCAGTCTTTGATTTTCTTCTGAGTATCTGATCAAAAAGTGTTTGATAAAAATCATGGCTTCATCATAATTATGCTAATCAACCAATTCATCAGTTTTCTTGCATTTTCGTTATTAAAAAGAAGAATTAATCAACTAAGACAATTATTTTGTAGATATTCATATAATCATGACTAAGTGCCTAACTCATCCTAATTCATGTGTATTACCTCCCTTAATTGGATTAAAATATTATAAATTGACAAGAAAAGTAATGGATTTTCTAACCAAAGGTAGAGGCCATCATCACTCCCCAACTTACCATTTTGCACATCCTTGTGCAACTGAAGAACTAGGAGTGGAGTCCCCCATGAGTGTACCACACCTGGTATTCCATGCAAAACACTTGGTCATAGATCTTGACCGATGGATTCCTCTATCATTGCTTATTTATTCCCACTCTACTTTTTCTCCCTTCTCAGTCAAACTCTGGTTGGTGTCAAAAATTAGTAATGGAGGGCTAAATTTGAGGCCTATCCACTGTAGCTTTAACTTTTCCATGGTAGTGATATATAGGGACGATATGAACACGGCCTTTCCTAAGTTTGAGGGTGAGTGCACTTCTATAAGGCATAAATTCTCAGAAATGCCATTTGGATTCCAATTGAAAGGGTGAGGCAGTATATAATTGTGTAGATAGAACTCACTGAGTTGATCCTTCCCGAATTACTCCATTTCTCGGCAGGCATCAATAAAATATTTTGGGGTCTCCATATTCTCATATCTTTTACAATGCTACATTTTGAGCTGCAACCTCTCATATCTTTTACAATGCTACATTTTGAGCTGCAACCATATCCACCACTTTTTTACGAATGTTGAATATATTCTGGATGCTGGCCGATGATGGATGAGTTATTGCATTATCCTGAAACTTTTCTCTGCTCTCTGTTCAATTTCTATATTTTCTTGCATCTTTTATTTTATCTATGATTCGTAGTGTTCCAGGTTTTGCTTTAGGATAGTCTTTTTTGTGATCAAATGCTGGTTGTCTTGCTGGTACTGCATTTTGATAACCTATAGTTTCTCCTCCAGGAGATGTAGTTCATATTCTCCATGACATGGGGATCTAGAGGTGTTGGCAACTTTCAAAGCTTCCACCGTGTGAGCTATTTTCCTCCACTTCAATATTTACCATTCTCACTCTTTAATATGCTCTTTTAATCTTAAAATTTCGTGATTCATTTCCTGTATAGCTTCATGACTGCTCATGTCGACATAAGCTTTGTTTGGAGTAGCATTCGGTGAGTTCTCAGGTATTTGTAGAAAATCATCCATTGATCCACCCTACAGACTTTATCCTGGGTATAAGATTCTTCTGTTTGGTGCACCTCTTCTTCTTATGAATCCTGTATTTCTATTTCCTCTTTCTTCTCAATATAGTCTTTTTCGGTTGAGCTCCCAGCCACAGGTGAACCAAATTTATCATTCCCCCCCAACTACATTAAAATGTCTGCAATTTATTTTTCTTTAGCATCTGCTTTCTTCTCTTCTTCTAGTATTCATTTAGGTTCACACGCAAACACAAATCCCTATTACACGAGATTAGATTAGTCTCTCAAGGAGAGGAAGGCCGAACAAAATTTGAAGAATAGAGTTATGGATCTCTTTCTGTACAATAAACAGTTGTGGGCCTATCAATGGTGAACAATATCAAAAGGAGTTCACGTGGAAGAAGACTTCGTTCTAGGAAATGATGTGTCATTATCACAATGGTGAGGTAATCTTTTTTTTAAAGGCATTTCTCAAACAATATATCCATGACAGGTAAATTGTATTGAAGAGAAAGCATGACTATTATGAGTCATTAAAACTTGACTAGAAGACAAAAGAAAATGAGTGTTGGACTCACAATTCTTGATAAATGGAGTATTATAATGCACTTTGACGTTAAAGAAATTTAAAGCACTTATAAAGTGTTTTGATGTTTTCTAATTATATTCATTTACAAAAGTGGAGTCATGAGGTGATGTGATGTAGGTGATGTAATGCAATTTTGAAATTGGAGATTCTTATAAAGGTGAAACATCACTTTTTAAAGGAACCCGTTACCATTAACAAGCCATTGAGAGTTATAAGCGTATTTTTAAATTTGGCTAAAATTATTTTTGTAGAATGTGCAAGGATAATGGATGTACCACACAGAATACTGGGTTCATACATTGCAATCAACAAATGCAAATTATCACCCAGCCAGATGTCATGCTGAGGCCAATGCAGATTTAATCGAAGACTTAAAACGTAGATTTCCCTATCACCAGAACACAAATTCATTCAGATCTGCAGGCAAAGATACACCAGCGACTCTATTCATTTGGACTCATCACAAATGTTGATCTTTTGTAGAGGCAATTCGCTGGAGAAGAGTTTTGAGCAATCTCTTGGTTAGGAGAAAGATTGCTCAACTCATTGTACTAGGTCGCAACATATAGCAAGTTACATACATAGATCATAGATCTCAAAGACGGATGCAATTTCATATGGATCGATCTCAAATCAACAATTCATATTATTTACAGAAAGAAAGAAATGAATGCAAGCTGAGCCCATGTATTGAAATGATGGCAAGATCTCTAGGTGTCGATTTAGACACACAATCTATAATTTAATGGTGCGATCTATTCACTTCTCAAAACAATTCTAGTGATATACACTAATCTCGCAATTGCTTTACACACTCCAACAAATTTGTAATGCACAACCAAATCAGAGATATGAAGATCATAGGAAGGCCTCAGCAATTCATGGACTATTAGCTGCATGCACAAACATATTAGTAGATTCAGATCTAACATTCTCTTTGAACACGTGCATCCACTTCCATTAATGACCCTTACAAATTATGCCCTCTTGATAGTAAATATAGATAGCTGGAGCACCAGATCACTAGAGAGATTGTTGTGCAGAGCATATGCAAATTCCATTTGATCTTTACAACCTATTGCACCAAATCGCTGAGTAGATAACCCACAGAAGAGCACTTAGTAGTTTTCTCTTAACAATTTGTGTCCCCATTGGTGCGTGGGATGCATATCTGGATGCATGTCGGTCGTTGACTGATGAGTGCACCTACAAACAATAAGCCCATAATGGAGGACGAGTACCGGCTGCCCAATAGAGATCATATGCACAACACACAAGAACAAAATTTGGAATATATCTGCTCTGATTTGACTTTCGATATGATTTGAAATTGAAACTAATATTCAGAGGACACATGAACCAAGATCTAAAAACAAAACTGACAATTACATGGCTCGATAACAGATTCACTCTTCACCAGATTTCAGAGATCGAGGAGGTATGTTTTCCAGGAAGCAGATCCGTGGCTCTTGACAGTAGTCGCAAACTCACATGGTGGCTGCGGTGGCTCCTTCCATCGAAGTTCAAATTCATTGCCTGTGCAATATGAGTAAGTTAGTACAAATCTCATTGCAATTCTGATGTAGTGTGTTAGAAATAGTAATTACTTCAGTTAGCTTAGCTTTTACTTTAGTTCCTATTTTGAAGTCCAGTTAATAAATGCAATAGCATGATTTGCAATGCAAAAGATAGGTTAGAAATTTTAGGGTTTCCATAAGTGTTTAAATACACATTACATTTTGGTTTGTATTACATCAGTTGATCTTGGTTTATGAATAAAAATTGAAGAGCCGTAGCTCATTCTGTATAATCTTTTGTTTTATTTCTGCCTCCAACCTTCACTTTGGTATCAGACCTTAGGAGAAGATCGATCGTGAGAGTTCCGGAGAAGCCAAAGCCGTAGCTTTGAAGAAATTCATGCCCCTCCCTTGCATAGAGGAGTGAAATTATTGCAGCCTCCAATTAGGGCAAGAAGTTTTTTTTTCTTCATTATTCCATGAGAGTGATTCTTTTTTACTTTCACGAAGTTATTTTCTTTTACCAGATTCTTTAAGTAAGATTTTTTTTACAAAAGTCTTTTACAAGAGTAGAAGAGATTTTTTTTACAAAAGTTTTTTTTTTTTTTTTTAAGGAAGAGAAGATGAGTATTAAAAAAAAAAAGGAAGGAGATTGTTTTAAAAAGGCTAGTGAAAGACTCCTCAACGTCTATGGCTTCTCGCAGCAACAATCAATCTCATATTTCCCCTCTTACAGGGAAAAATGACTATGATGTCTGAGGTCAGAATATGTGTGGGAATATGTCGTGAATGGCTATTCCGAACCTGCAGATGACGCAGCTTTTCAATCCCTTTCAAACGTAGAAAAGGATATCCTACGAACGCACAGGAAGAAGGATGCAAAGGCACTGCATCTCATAATGAACGCTTTGGATAACATCATATTTCCAAAGATATTAGCTTCATTGCATGCCAAAGCAGCATGGGATACCTTAGTGACCAGCTATCAAGGTGCTGGTAAGGTACAAACAACTACACTCCAAAACCTAAGAAGAGATTTTGAAGATCTGAAGATGAAAGAATCGGACTCAGTAGATTCTTTCATGACCCGAGTCATGGGGATTGTTAATCAGCTAAATACCTATGGTGAAAAGATCGAAGATCAACAGGTGGTTGAAATGGTTCTGAGATACCTACACCACAAATTTAATCCGAAAGTTGCAGCGATTGAAGAAGCAATGGATCCGAGTACTCTCTCTATAGATGAGTTGACCGGATCGCTACTCTCATATGAATCCAGAATCAATAGGAATGAACAATCCTCTCTGGAGAATGCTTTCAAAGCACAAGTCTCATTCTCAAAAGGTAGAGGAAGAGGCAGAGGCAGAGGAGGATCAAGAGGAAGAGGCAAAAGTGGCCGAAGTAATGGCAATGAAGATGAAGATCACTATCATAACCATGAAGGAAGGAACTACGAAAAAAAAGGCAAGATAAATATAATATAAGTATTATTATTGCAATAAATTTGGGCATTATGCTCATGAATGTAGAAAGAAAAGGTCTGATCAAGCAAATCATAATGCTAATGTGACTAATACCTCTCAGGATAAAGAAGATATGTTATTTCTTACATGTCATGCTGCACACGAAAGCCCAAAGGGACTTTGGCTTTTAGATAGTGGTTGCAGTAACCATATGACAGGTGATAGAGGTCTAATTGCAGACCTAGATGGATCAGTGAGGACAGAGGTCAAAGTCGGCATGGATGAGGTAGTTCCAGTTCTTGGCAAAGGAGTGGTCAACATTCTGACCAAACAAGGCTGACAAAAGACAATCACATATGTATATTATGCTCCAGGATTGAAGCATAATATGCTTTAGCATTGGACAACTTACTGAAAATAAATAGAGACTTGTCTTTGATGGATCAGGTTGTGAAATTTATGATAAACCCCCAAATAGACAGTTGATCATAAAAATACAAGTGACTAGGAACAGGATGTATCCACTAGTCATGAATTGTAGCAGCAAGGTAAGGTAACCTCTTTTGGTCAAAAATCCACTTGCATGGATGATTATTGGTTATGGCATTTTAAATATGGACATCTTCACTTTGGTGGTCTCAAGTTTTTGCAGCAGAAAGAGATGGTAAAAGGATTACCCCCTATGAAGGAGCCAACAAGCAGTTGTGAGTGTTGCATCATTGCAAAGAAACAGAAGGATAGCTTTCCTAAAGGTATGTCTCGAAGGGCACATGCACCTCTGGAACTTATTCATATTGATCTGTGTGGTCCAATGAAGAAACAGTCAATTGGTGGAAGCAATTATTTTTTTACATTTATTGATGATTTCAGTAGAAAAACATGGGTGTATTTCCTTCGTCAGAAGTCTGAAACTTTTGGCAAGTTCAAGGAATTTAGGGCTCTGGTTGAAAAACAGAGTGGTTATCAACTCAAAGTATTGAGATCAGATGGAGGGGGAGAGTATGACTCAAAGGAATTTCATGATTACTGGAAACATCATGGAACCAAGAGTCAATTCACTACAAGATATACACCTCAGCAGAACGCAAGAATAGAACCATCATGAATATGGCAAGGAGCATGCTGAAAGGAAGAAATTTGTCCCATGAATTTTGGGGAGACGTAGCGGCTTGTGTTGTTCATGTGATGAATAGATCTCCCACCAAAATTGTGAAGAACAGAGTACCAAAGGAAGCATGGAAAGGTATGCGTTGTGATGTTCCTCATTTCAGAATATTTGGTTGTGTTGCTTATGCTCATGTTCGTAAATAGCTAAGAAAAAAGCTAGACGACAGGAGTGAGAAATGTATATTTCTTGGATACAGTGAAGAAACTAAAGCCTACAAGCTGTATAACCCTATTACCAAAAAGGTTATCATCAGCAGAGATGTTTTGTTCAAAGAGGAAGAGTCATGGAATGGAACCATAGACAAGGGTGTGGGAGTTGCAATACCCCAACCAAAAGATGGAGAAGAAGAAGAGTTGATTGGACAACAGGGTCCAGTGGCATCTTCACCAGTAGAAAATACTCCAGAAATAACACCTACAAACTCAGTACGAGGTGAAGCATCAAGTCCGCAATCATGTAATGAATCTTATCACAGTAATAGAAAGACTAGAAGATTGGAAGATATTTATGATGAATTGGATGCAAATACCAATTATGGTTTTATTGCTAGTGAACCTGTGTTTTATGAAGAGGTTGTAAAACAAGAGCATTGGGTAAAATCTACGGATGAAGAGATAGATTCCATGGAGAGAAATGATACATGGTATCTATTTGACCTGCCAAAGAGTAAGAAACCCATTGGTGTGAAGTGGATCTATAAGACCAAACTCAATGAAAAAGGTGAGATTGATAGGTACAAGGCAAGGTTAGTAGCAAAAGGTTTCTCGCAAAAACCAGGAATTGATTTTGGAGAAACTTTTGCACTAGTGGCAATATTGGACACAGTAAGAGCAGTCCTAGCAATTGTAGCCTAGACAAAATGGAAAGTGTATCAGATGGATATCAAGTCGACATTCTTGAATGGAATTCTTGAAAAAGAAATTTATGTGGAGTAGCCACATGGGTATGAAATAAAAGAACATGAAGAGAAAGTTTACAAGTTGAAGAAAGCTCTATATGGGCTAAAGCAAGCTCCAAGAGCTTGGTACAGCAGAATTGATTCTTATCTAATAAAAAATGGTTTTAGCAGAAGCAATAGCGAACCAACACATTACACAAAGGTAAATCAACAAGGACAGATTTTGATAGTTTGTTTATATGTTGATGATATGATTTTTACAGGTGACTTGTCAGTAGATGAGTTCAAGGAAGCTATGAAGAAAGAGTTCGAGATGACAAACCTTGGATTAATGAAGTTCTTTCTTGGATTAGAAGTAGAACAGTCAAAAAAAGGTATATTTATCTCTCAAAATAAATATGCTAATGAAGTTCTTAAGCGATTCAGAATGCTTAATTGCAAAACGACACCTACACCAGTGGAAACGGGTACTAAGTTGAGGAAAGAAGATGAAAGTCCCAATGTAGATCCAACATTGTTTAAGAGACTTGTAGGAAGTCTCGTGTATCTCACAGCTACAAGACCATATATTATGTTTGATTTCAGCTTGATTTCGAGGTTCATGGAGTCTCCCAAAGAATCAGATTGGCAAGATGGAAAAATGATCTTACGATATGTTGCAGGGACTTCAAAGCTATGGATTTTATACTCAAGCACTAAGTATGATGTTTTGATAGGTTTCACTGATAGTGATTTTGCAGGAAGTTTGGATGACAGGAAGAGCACTTCCGATCATGTTTTTCATCTTGGATCAGGTATGATTTCATGGGCATCCAAGAACCATCCCATTGTGACACTTTCATCAGTAGAAGCAGAGTATGTTGCAGCTACATCAACAACATGTCAAGCAATCTGGTTACGCAGAGTTTTAGAAGGTCTTCAACATAAACAAGAAGGACCAACAACAATCTATTGTGACAACAATTCAGCAATCGCTCTATCCAAGAACCATGTTTTTCACCAGAAAAGAAAGCACAGTGATACCAGATATCACTTCATAAGAGAACTTGTGAACAATGGTGAAGTCCATGTTTAGCATTGTAAATTGATTGACCAATTGGATGACATATTCACAAATCCATTGGCAAAAGATATTTTTGAAACCCATAGAAATAATTTAGGCATTGTAAAAGCTACAGTAGTCAGCAATAGTAATTAAGAGGGAGTGTTAGAAATAGTAATTACTTCAGTTAGCTTAGCTTTACTTTAGTTCCTATCTTGAAATTCAGTTAATAAATGCAACATCATGCTTTGCATGCATGCAAAAGCTAGGTTAGAAATTTTAGGGTTTCCATAAGTGTTTAAATACACATTACATTTTCATTTGTATTACATCAGTTGATCTTGGTTTATGAATAAATATTGAAGAGCCATAGCTCATTCTGCATAATCTTTTGTTTTATTTCTGCCTCCAACCTTCAGTGTGAAGGTAAAGGAAGATCGCTGGATCAAATATCCTAGACTGCCAATATTTGGCCTACACGTTAACATAGCTTCGTTATATTGTCATCAATCTTTCCATGGAACACTACCACAGTGGAATCAAAAGATACTAGCTACTAGACTGTTTAGACCATAAGGGCTCTTATACCAAATGAAAAACATGAATGGGCAAAATATGACAGAAAAGGCAAAAGCCTTATCAATTATATTCACACAAATAGTATCGTACAAAGGAGAATGCCACTCATGGAGAGATTTGCTGTAGGAAATCTTATCCATATGATTGTTAGGTTAAGCCATAAGGTTATCATTAAAGAAATGTGTCTAGATGTTCTCGTTTCTCTTACGATATGAAGGGTTTTAGCTTTCTTTGCATTGGGTTATATGGAAGGAGTTGACTTCACTCTTTTTACATAGGGTTTTGTAAACGCAGCAGGGGTCATGGTCCATGAGCTCTATTGAGGGGTTAGCTAAGAGGGTTGTTCTCTTTTATAGAACACTTGTAATTTAGTACTATTTATTTTTAAGAAAGTAGACCATGAAAGGGGAAAATAATGTGCTTCTAGGGTATGGCATACTAGTAGCTTAATCAAGCCATGGTGGGACAGAGAGTTTGGTTTCCCTAACTGAAATTTGATGCTCATGGGGCAGAGGGCATTGAATAGGAACCAAGGGAGGCTTATATTCTTTTCGATATTTTTCCATTCCAAATTTCTGAGGAGGTTAATGAACCAGAAATGGTATGCATGCACCAGAGCATACCTTTCTTGGCATTAAATGTACCTCATAATGATTAGGGCTATTTATCCCTAAGGTTTTGGTATATTTTCTCTGTTTAAGCTTCCCTTTTCTTCCTCATACCTCTCGGTGAACATGAAGAATTGTTTCTTATCTTTATGGCCCAATTCTATGTCATCTTTATTCCATTTAATCCCCTTAGGAAGACCTGTTACAATGCTTAGTAGCTCTTTGTTCAACTCTATCTCGAATCCTCTCAAATTTGTGCTTCCAGTGTCTTTATCAACCTTTCTAAAGTTCCTTGCAAACTCCTAAGTTATTCCCTTGTGGAATCCATTGAGTTTTTGGAAATAATGGACCCATCCTGCGGTCTAAAAGTATTCCTGCAATGCTCTCGGGCTTTGATGTAGCTTGGAATGGTCCACAGGCTCATGTTTCATGAAACCCCTGGTCATATTTTATAGAAAACCTATCCCATTTTGTTAGAAGGAAAGAAAAAAGTGACAGTGAGAGTTGTCTGAATACCCATTCAATCACTTTCTTACCTGATTTTTGTTGTGTTTGACTTCTTCCTTTTGGCTTCTTTCTCAATTGCAAGGTGACTTGGATAATTTGAAAAGCTTTCCATTATCTCATGCACCAATCAATTTTATTCATTCTTCTCACAGCTAGTTTTATGCTTTGAGCGATGGTTGTCCCATCTCTTCCCACTCTTATCAATCATAGTCGTTTAGTCATCTCAGTTTTGAGTGGTTGTGCCTTGGTGGCTTTCTTTTATTCATGCAAAATGAATTTTTGCATGGAGCTAGACTTATTCGAGGCACCTTAGCTCATGACTCTTTTCATTTGAAACTCCTGACCATGATACTTTTTCATCATTAAATGTGGTGCTCAGTTATGTTGATATTTTTCAGTATTCACCTCATCTGCCTTATGTCAACCTTATCTTTTACCTAATGCACCTCCCCAAATTATGTTTGAGTATAGGCAACTTAGTTAGGATTTTTAGGAGATTAGAAAGTTAACTACTAAGTTTAGAAATATGTACCTTATAATAACTTACTGTTCTGGTGTTATTTGCAGAATATGTGCATTGGAGTGTTGTTGTGGATGTCGCCATGTTGTTGTAGATATTCTACAACTTCTAGAATATTGAAGTTGTTCACCGAAATATATTTGTTGTTGGGGCTCATGTCTTTACTGGAATGTTCCTTCGTCATTTTTGGACCTCAAAAGTGTTAGCACAAGGAGGTTTTAAAAGTTTGTTTTTATTTTTCTTATTTATTTTTTGTTATCTCTCTCTCTCTCTATATATACACACACACACACTATCAAAATTCTTTTTTGAAGGTTTTCAATATTACAACTTGTCCCAAGTCCCTCATAAGAAGTTTTCACCTGAGAATTTTTCAAAATTTTATTTTCTCTTTATTTATTTATCAATTTTTCAGTCAAATGACTAAGTCAAGAGAGGGTATTTCTGCCCTATTTTTAAATGCAAATCTATTGATTTTAATGTGTTAGTAAACTCTTCCTTGGTGAGAGGTTTATTGTAAAGCTTCTGTTTATGTCCATTGACTAGCATTGATATTTGATATTCGTCTATGGTGGAGATCCTGACAGATTCATTGTCATAAATGATATTAATTTGATAGGGTCCCAACCATCTGGTCCTTAGTTTGTCCTTCAAGTCTTTAAATCTTGAATCATAGAGCAAGGCCTAGTCACCCTCTTTAAAATATTTGGTCTTTATGAACTTTTCAGGCCATTATTTTCTTTATTGTTGGATCATTTCTATATGATGTAGGACCTGATGTTTGAGTTCATGTAGTTGATTAAGTTGAAGTAACCTCTCATTCTATGATGTAGTCATATCCATGTCAATTTAAACTACTGTCCTTAAGGTCTTGAGCTTGAATTCAATGGGAAACATTATTCTTTTCCCATAGACCATGTAACATCCCTCCAATTTGACCCCTATTATTATTATTATCTTTGTAAATATAATTTTAGTTATGTAAATGATCCTGGTGAGGAGCTCAAAGCCAAGGCCCCACTAGTGGACCTTGAAACTAGTGTTATGTTTATAAGTGTTAGTTTAAGCCTAGAAGATTAAGAATGGTGATGCAACTAAACGATAAGTAACAAAACCCACCCATAAGAAAATGTAAGGTGGTTAAGAAGCCACAAGATTCATGTTTTAAGTCGTAGACATTGAGGGTGAAGAACTAGTGGTGTTTTATTTTCTTAAAGGATCCTCTAAGTAAAGTCAAACATAAACTAACAAACTAGATGAATTATATATCTATATATATATATATATAGTTGTGGATAGTTATATATATATATATATATATATATATATATATATATATATAAGAAAGGATTACTGAGAATAATACTTATAACGTATTTATTCATATATATATGTGTATGTGTGTATGCGGTAAAACCAGCATAGATCCATCTTAAACCCGTATCTATCAAGCACCGAGAGGGATCCAATTTCTTAAGGTGTATTTAAAAAAAAAAATAAACTCAAGAAATTTGATCTCTCTTGATTGATAGATCTGGGTTTAAGCTTTAAGTTTTTATTTTATAAAAGAACATATATTTTTTAATTACTTTTCATAATATTTTATTTTATGAACCAACACGGATTTTTTTTAAAATACTTTCCATATTTTTTTATTTTATGAGCCTACATGAATTTTTTAAATTATTTTGTAACAAACGTTACATCACATTACAACATCTCCCCCATACTGGGCTGTAAAAACTACTAGGATTCATACTAATAATATATATATATCTATAATATAAAATAGGAAAGGAAAAATACTCTTCTAAAAGAGTAATTTCTAAAAGACCTCATTTTAATAATTATAGAATTATAATTTTTGCCAAACATTTTTATAAAGAAAAAAAATAAAGGGGCAATTTTTATATATACATAATTTTCCTTTATAAAAGATTATGACCTAACCATAGACAAGATATTATGTAAATTCTTGGAAGTATGTTATATAGAAGATCTTAATGGAAGGGAATTTCACCGAGGACGAAAGTTATACCTATGACATTAATATTTATACATAAGTTAGACATATATTTACACACACACATATATATATCTTTTTATTTAAAAAGGGATGTACATTCTCTGATGTAGTATGCATGATAAAAACAAACAAATTTGACACAATATATTATTAAGTAGACGATTATGATTATTCTTATCTTACTTTTAAACATGAAAATGTGAAGTTTTATATACAGTAATTTTTCTAGTAATTATTCCTAGTGGAAATTAAGCAAAATATTCTACTAGTTTATTATTTCCTTACCATCGTTGATTATGGTAAATTAAACGAGTAAACAATTGATAGGTTTTTAAGTAAGGTAATAAAACGTATAAGGAAAGCGCGTTAGTTTTGCACCATTTGGCAGTTGGAGGAGAACCATCGATTCTCAGAATCATAGATGGTCTCTCTTAAGAGGAATCTCCTTGATCGTGGAAGATTATATCGGAGTTACAGCCATCACCACACTCGTTGAAGGTGGAAGGGAACACTTAATGTTCCATAAGCCGCCAACTATTGCGAGTTAATGAACTTGGCTGCCATTTGTAAATCGTTTTAAAAAAATCGGTTGGGATTTTTTTTTACTTAAACACATCTAAGGGTAGGAGGAAGGGGGGATATTGCACTAGATGAGGTTATCTACAGGAAGGGGAAACTCTGTAGTGCAGAGTGGTGGAAACCATCTCCATGATGGTTAATATCCACATTCACTAGCTCCAACCCATTAGTGTGATGCGAGATCTCTGCAAGAAGGGGTTTTCTGGGTTCGGCGTAAATCTTCAGTGGCCAGGAGCTTCTTCGAGTCTTTTTATTGATCGATTCAGTACAATGTTCTATGGATGGAGTTACAAGATTAGTAAGGTACATCTCGATGCAGCGAGCTACTTACCATCAGTAATTCCTGTTATATATATATTTATTATGGTTTAAAATGCGTATATTTTCATACATTAACTTCTATGTGTTTAGTTAATATCCGAGTTATTTCGATCCCTGCAATAGCATAGATATCGTGGTCTTAATCTTGTTTAGGAGTTGTATATGATAAAATGTTTTATCTCTGAAACGCCAGAGCATCAAGGTCCCTGTATTGTAAATTTTGGATCCCTTCATGATCAAGCTAACGCCCAGATTTCTTGGTGTATTTTAATACCCTGTTTTGTTTATTTTTGGGTCCATGTATAATCAAGTTAACGTCAGATTTGTGGCTTGTTTTATTAATTCTCTGCCTTAGTTTTGGATCTCTGTATGCACTTAGATCTGCGCCAGCGTAACTAGATCCCTCTATAAGCTAAGCATAATGGTTTGGGTTTATTATTTCTCTGCCTTTTTGTTTGAATCTCTGCATTAAGTACTAGAACTCTGCGTTGAGATTGGTTGTGATCTCTCCAATAAGCGTAGCAAGGGAGAAGCCATGCATTGAGAAGTGCCGCACTAGTAGACCTCTGATAAGGAGACGATAAGTGATCATGGCGGGAAGGGAGGACACAACCTTGTGTTATGAATAATGGTTATTGCTCAATGTCATTTATGTGCATAGCGTGCAGTATATAATTATGATCTAGGTCCTTTATTTGATTCCTCGTTGTTCCTTTAAACATAGTTGTATATGACCGATATTGAATGTATAGATGCTTGCATTTTTCACCCAGTTATTTTTAGATACGTACTAACTGGTGCGATGGGAAGAGGACAGATTAACATAGCCAAACCCCATATGATTGTTCTCCTTTAAGCGTTGGTCATATGCATCGGGTCCTTGCCTGTGCCTTGAATAACCTTTGATTTTATTTGTTGAACGACATTGAAGCTAAACCGTGCCTATAAATTATGTCGATGTCTGGGTTTAGATTTTGGATTCAAACAGGAAGGAAGGTTAGAAGCCTGATCCCTGCCTACACATGGAGTAACCAGCATAATTGTGGTAGAAGTGTGAGGAAGCCTAAATCCCTTCTGTAAATCATGTCGACACTTTGCTTTGTATAGATAAGTTTATAGTTCGACCAATCTTTGATATTATGTTTATGAAGAATTTGTTTTCTTAAATATAGGTACCTATATTTTATCTATCTAACCTTGCATGGTATGTGTGAAGAGAAGTGTTCCCTGTATTTCACTTTATCCCAACTCTGTAAATAGAGGTGTGATTCCTATATTGGAAACTTGATGACTTTTCTTTATAACCATTCTGACAGAATCACCTCCTTACTCATCGCTACTAGAAAGAGATCTTAACATATGAATTATGATAAGGATGTAATCCTTGGTTGGGAAAGAGTAGTGAAAGATGATAAAGAATATCTACACGTATTTTATTATGCGTGTGAGTTGCGAAAGAAAAGATAGATGTAAAGGTTTAGGACATTGTGTTATTTTACAAATGAATATCCTTGGTTAAGTCTATTGTCTAGTATTAAAGAATAAAGTTTGAAACGATAAATACGTACGAAGTGTGTTACCGGTATAAAAGTACATCTACATTGTAGGAAGTATTTGGGCGTGCTTGTTGTAAGATTAATATAAGTCTTGTTATAGTTGATTACGACCATTATAAATTGGCAAATCATCCATGATGTATGACCTTATAAAAGGGATGAAATTATTGCGTAATCAAGTGAGTAGATTTAATCATCAATATCCTTGAAAAGGAGCCTAGAGATAGTAGAAGGAAAATATTTCAGTAACCATGCTCCTAGATGTAACTCCTTTTAAAAAATAATATAAAACCTCGTTTTGTGGACGTAGCCCTAGATTGGGTGAACCACGTTAAAAAAGGACTCTCTCTGAAGTGTTTTCATGTGTGTTAATTTTAATGGTTGCATTTCTCATAATAGGTATGATTGTCGAATGTTCCTATATGCTGTTAGGAACCCATGTCAACCTTTCTATTTACTTTGTTAGTATATTGTTGTTGGACGCATATGCTTTGTAAGTCGTCCCTCAGTATTTGTTGATCCAGAGTTGTGTTATTGTTGTTTCGCGCATATGCTTTGTAAGTCGCCCATAGTATTGTTGATCCATAGTTTGTATCGGCCCATGGTTTTGACCCATAGTATTAGCACCTAGACTTAGTATATAAGTGTGTGTTGAGGCATATGAAGGCACCGTGAATTTATTTGTATTGAGATTGCTCAAAGGAGGTTGCCCTCTCGAAGTGGCCTGCGATCAATATAAAAGTGATTCCGAGTTCTGTCATTTCTATTATTTCACATATTCTTATTAAGTAATTGTTGCAGGTTCTTCCCATCTGGTATCAGAGCATCCACCCAGGTTCAAGTCACAGAGCGGGTGGCAACGTCAGCATTGCAGTGTTCTCCCGAGGCTCGTACGGCTTAAAGGGTACACCATCGTACGGGCACACGTCCAGCCCAGTGTCTGGACTGCGGAGCGTGGTGGGATGTTAAGATCCTAGTGGATGGCCTTCACTAACACCTCGAGGTTTTGGTGTAACGGTTTGTATCATCTGGTATCATAGCACTTTCTTGGGCTTGCTGGGTGAAATTTATACCAATTTTTTTTTTTTGCATCTGTTGCAGCTTCGGATCTGGGAATAATCCCTATCCACTTAACTGTGGGAAGTACTTGGGCATAAGCCCTAAAACTCATTGTGAGGAGTACCATAGGAACCCCAAAGTAGTTGGCCCATTGAGAGGACCTGCCAGCGAAAAGGGCAACGACCCCTACCTGATTGACTAGTTCCCACCCGTGAGGTAAACCAAGAGCTGTCATTTGTGGTAAAGCGGTTATCTATTTGACCTGAGCTGTGGAGTGAGGGGTACTGCCCCAATACGCAAGCCGTCAGACAACATTGGTGGCTGAGTGAAACCCATGAACTGTTAGGAAGCCGCACATACCTGGGGTCCATATCTATTTTGAGCTAAAATATTGCCGCGTCATTTCAGATCCATTCTGAAAGTCATTCCAGATCCAACCGTTTTAGATCTATTTCAGATCCAGCCGTTTTCGATCCAGTCGACGCCGTTTCAAATCCCTCTATTTCCGATCACTTCCATGCCATTGAAAATCTATCTATTTGAGATCCCTTCCGCGCCGTTGCAAATCCATTCCTGGGAAAAAAAAGAAAAAAGAAAAAGGTATAAAATTCTGTTTTTTGGCCATATCTCCCTTGTTTTCACTCCGTTTTCCCTGAAACTTCACTGACACCCCTGAAGTGTTTTCCGTTGAAGTGTTTTCACGTGTGTTAATTTTATTGGTTGCATTTCTCATAATAGGTATGGTTGTCGAATGTTCCTATATGCATTTGTCTCTCTTTGTTGTGTTGTTTAAATGACTAATCGTGTATGTAATTTTATCGAATGGGTTCATGATCCATCCAGTTTATGTTCTATCTTCCTTATTAATTGTAATGTAAATTGGTTGTAATTATAAGTTGTTGTTTACATGTTTATGCATTAAAACATCGAACTTAGGAATGATTTAAATAGCTAACATTATATACTTAATAATTTCCTTATGGACAACTAACCATTTTGGAAAGATAAAAATCCCATAGGGTAAACATTTAATAAAGATTTTATAAATAAACATATGGTAGCATGTAAACCTTGAGTATTTAGAAATAGGTTTGACTTATCATAACAAGACATGTATGCACATTTTAAAGGGTCGAAAGTATCTTGAAAGTTAATGTTATGATAATGTTAGCTTGTTCTGAAAGAAAGATAGTATGTTAAAAGAATCGTTGAGTTGTTTCCCTAAAAACATATTGTCTTAGGTAAGTGGTATGACCATGTAAATTAAGAAAAGTAGTTATACGTCGAAAAAGAAATACTTACTTAATATGTTGTTATAGATGCAAGTATGACGAACCTTTAGTCCTTAAGATGAAGCGTTTTTGGAATTTGTCAAATGATTGAAGTACCTTACGATTATAAACTAAGTAGCCATTGTGAAAAATTTTAAAAATTTACCAAAATTACTAACTCTAAAATTTGGGTATGTGACATATGGTATCAGAGCGCTAGGTTACAACACTCGCGCCTAATGGGCTCAACATGAAATAAATAAGTATGAAGGTTAACTAATCAAGTTGCTTTTGCTTCATTTTGGATGCATGGACTGGAATGGACGAGGGATAATGTCATCCAAAATGCAACTTCAAGTTCTCCAAAAATTAAAGATAAGTATATTTTTGTTTTTTCCTCATAAAAATTGTGAGTCAAGTATGAGTTTTCCTTGCTGGATAAAAGGGATAGGTACTCACATTGTTGAACAGTAGTGTCATTTGGTATCTTGTTTCATTATAGGTGAAAAATAGTTTTGTATAGAATATTATAATCAAATGTTAACATGTAAAGCACATTCTAGGACATAGTCATAAAAGATCAAATTAATTGAAGTAGGTACAGATGTTAAAATGTCAATTAGTTTGAGTATGATATACAGGAAAAATACATGAAAGGTTTTCAAAAGTTGCATTAGGATGTAAATTATTTCATATGAAGAATGAATCGATATAGATGTTGTTTTTATGTATTGTCAGAGATTGATGTGAAAGGTAATTATTTTTGTATCGGGATTGATTAACCTTGTTAAGGAAAATAGAAGTAACAAAATATTTTATGTTGAAATGGGGGATTCATAAATTTACGTCATTTTGGTAAGTGCTAGTCTAAGCAATAGATAAGATATTGAAGACTTTGAAAGAAGTTGTGAACATGCCATATATTTAAATTCAACATTTCGTATTTTAGTTGCTGAAAATTTATTTTCTTTTAAAGAATTACTAAGCACACTACCTATGAGCTTCATTTGGTTAAAAGTATAGTTTTTTTAATATACTCCAAAAGAAGTAAGTTTGTTGATTAGACGAAGTCACATGAACATCTTCAATTACAAATAGTTGTAATTCTAGTTAGTGTTGCATATTTGTTATGACAGTTTCATATAAAGTAACATCGGAAAATGTTGTACTCGTAAATATTTTTGATACTAGTGAGAAAGACATTATAGCTACATATTGTTTAGGTGCACTCTTTGAACATCGTTTTATTTAGGTTTTGGTAGTTGCAAAATAAATGTCTACTATGTTTTGTTTGCTTCCGTGGAACCAATAGTATGGAGCTGCCTAAGTAATTGTTACCCTTGAGTATTGATAGACAGAATAAAATTGACATACTAGGTCACAAATTATGAATGAATTCATGTGGCTAATGCGTTTGAATATTACTTTTGCTTATGAAAAATCATCATTTTATTACTTAAACCTAAATTGTATTTCATTTAGAACTTCTTATCATTTTTTGAGTTTTGAGGATAAAGGGTATTATTGGATGAAATTGCAAGCAATGTTCTTAGGGGTTAAAATAATCTTATTTATAAATGCATTATGATTTCTAATTATTTTCTTCATAAATAGACTCTTGGTAGGATTTGTTATATCTTCTAATAAAAGATTGACGTGCATCAAATTAAAATAGCTTGTTAATAGTAGGAGTTTGATTATTGGAAAAGAAGACTCCTAATCTTGTTGTGATTGATTGAGCATGGGATATTTTAGCATCTAAAAGTTTCTTAAAATCTTTAGATGATAAGTCTCAATTTGAAATGAATATATATAAAACTAAAGCTTTGAACTATGATACTAACGTGTTATCAACATATTTGACCTTAGACTCACATTAAGGAGATTGAAGAGTTTACATCGGGATGAAGTGAAGAAGATGCACAAGTTAATTGAATGAGCATGCGTATAATGCTATGGAACTAATGTGTTCAATTGTTGAGTAATTGAAGCAAATAAAATTTTCTTTATACTAACATTTCAGGAACTGACCTTAACTTCGATTGATGACATGATCAAGGAGGATTGTTGATTATAAAAGCACTTATACAGATAAATTGAGTTAAATTGCTCAAAAGCAAGTAATGATTTACTTTACATTTATTTTTAGGATTTTATGAATCACTATTGGTGGTAAGACTTATGACTCATGATGTGTAATCATCAAAATGCATAAAATATGATAAGTAAATAGATGAATAGATTCTAATATTTTGTTGTTATTATGTGGCATGCAAGAAATAATAAATGATTGTTACTAAGAAATATTTCTTGGAATCAAACGAGAAGGTTTGAGGGGAAAGGGATAATTTCCTAGACTCAGGTAGAGGGACTGCATCTCGCACTCAGTAACTAGCCATTGTTATGGGACAGCTACCCTAAATTGTGGTCATGTTCCCCACAGAAGTGGAACAGAGTAGGTGGAGTGCTCGTTGAATGTTATACTGACCCAAAAGACCTAGGCAATCTTATATCCATCGAATTGAATAGAGGAAAGTCTCAAGATATTTCCTTGTGGTGTTATGACGGAACACACAAGAGGTTCTCTAAGGAAACTTAACTTATTCCTTGCGGTTTTGCTGGAAATTGCACACAAGAAGTTCGATGAGGGGAAGCTATGTTTTGGGTTGCAGGGTAAGACTGTCATGTTCCTGCTGAGTTGCAGAGGGCTCAAGTTTTGTATGCAAGTCTCCATGATTGCTGAAGTACACAAGAGTTTGATGATCAACAAAGTTTTGTTGAAAGAATTGTTTTATGATATAAGAAAATATTAATGATTTGTCTTGTAACTAGACTATGAGATGTATTTATGTTATGAATGCTAGAGTAAGCAAATATCCCCTCAAGGATGAGGAAGAATGATGGACAGTTACTGTTTTGAAATTTTGTATACTCATGTTATGGTAAATAACATTGGAAGATCTTGTATGATCTGTATAATGTGTAGGATATAAGTAATAAGAGCTTGCGGAAATCGCATAAATGTGAAGACGACCAAAGCTGAAAAATAAAGCAAGCGAAAGATAGTGAAAGGATGCGAAAGACAAACTGTTGAACATCGAGGACGATGTTATTTTCAAGGGGAGGAGGATGTAACATCCCTCGAATTTGACCCCTATTATTATTATTATCTTTGTAAATATAATTGTAGTTATGTAAATGACCCTGGTGAGGAGCTCAAGGCCAAGGCCCCACCAGTGGACCTTGAAACTAGTGTTATGTTTATAAGTGTTAGTTTAAGCCTAGAAGATTAAGAATGGTGATGCGACTAAATGATAAGTAACAAAACCCACCCATAAGAAAATGTAAGGTGGTTAAGAAGCCGCGAGATTCATGTTTTAAGTCGTAGACATTGAGGGTGAAGAACTAGTGGTGTTTTAATTTCTTAAAGGATCCATCTAAGTAAAGTCAAACATAAACTAAACAAACTAGATGAATAATATATATATATATATATATATAGTTGTGGATAGTATATATATATTGTGTCTTATATATATATATATATATAAGATAAGATTACTGAGAATAATACTTATAATGTATTTATTCATATATATATATATATATATATATATATATAGATGGTAAAACAAATAAACTACTAGGATTCATACTAATAATGTAATGTATCTATTTATATATATATAAGTTATAAATAATAGGAAAGGAAAAATACTCATTGAAAAGACTAATTTCTAAAAGAGACTCATTTTAGTAATTATAGAATTATAATTTTTGCCAGATATTTTTAGAGAAAAAAGAATTAAAAAAAAATTAAAGGGGCAATTTTTATATATACATAATTTTCCTTTATAGGAGATTATGACCTAACCATAGACAAGATATTATGTAAATTCTTGGAAGTATGTTATATAGAAGATCTTAATGGAAGGGAATTTCATCGAGGAAGAAAGTTATACCTATGACATTAATATTTATACATAAGTTACACATACACACACATATATTTTTTTAAAAAGGGATGTACATTCTTTAATGTAGTATGCTTGATAAAAACAAACAAATTTAGATGCAATATATTATTGAGTAGACGATTATGATTATAATTCTTATCTTACTTCTAAACATGAAAATGGGAAGTTTTATATACAGTGATTTTTCCAGTAATTATTCCTAGTGGAAATTAAGCGAAATATTGTACTAGTTTATTATTTCCTTACCATCATTGATTATGGTAAATTAAACGAGTAAACAATTGATAGTTTTTTAAGTAAGGTAATAAAACATATAAGGAAAGCGTGTTAGTTTTGCACCATTTGGTAGTTGGAGGAGAACCATCGATTCTCAGAATCACAGATGGTCTCTCTTAAGAGGAATCTCCTCGATCGTGGAAGATTATATCGGAGTTACAACCATCACCGCACTCGTTGAAGGTGGAAGGGAACACTTAATGTTCCATAAGCCTCCAGTTGTTGCGAGTTAATGAACTTGGCTTCCATTTGTAATCATTTAAGAAAAACTGGTTGGGATTTTTTTTTACTTAAACACATCTGACGATAGGAGGAAGGGGGGATATTACGCTAGATGAGGTTATCTACAGGAAGGGTAAACTCTGTAGTGCAGAGTGGCGGTAACCATCTCAGTGATGGCTAAGATCCACATTCACTTGCTGCAACCCATTAGTGTGCTGCGAGATCTCTGCAAGAAGGGGTTTTCTGCGTTCGGCATAAATCTTCAGTGGTCAGGAGCTTCTCCAAGTCTTTTTATTGATTGATTCAGTACATCGATCTATGGATGGAGTTATAAGATTAGTAAGGTACAACTCAATGAAGCGAGCTACTTACCACCGGTAATTCCTGTTTTATATATATATCTATTATGGTTTGAAATGCGTAGATTTTCATACATTAACTTCTATGTGTTTAGTTAATATCTGAGTTATTTCGATCCCTGCAGTAGCAGAGATATAGTGGTCTTAATCTTGTTTAGGAGTTGTATATTATAAAATGTTTGATCTCTGAAACGCCAGAGCATCAAGGTCCCTGTATTGTTAATTTTGGATCCTTGCATGATCAAGCTAACGCCCATATTGCTTGGTGTATTTTAATACCCTATTTTGTTTATTTTTGGGTCCTTGCATAATCAAGTTAACGTCAGATTCGTGGCTTGGTTTATTAATTATCTGCCTTAGTTTTGGATGTCTGTATGCACTTAGATCTGCGCCATCATAACTAGATCTCTCTATAAGCTAAGCATAATGGTTTGGGTTTATTATTTCTCTTCCTTTTTGTTTGAATCTCTACATTAAGTACTAGAACTCTGCGTTGAGATTGGTTGTGATCTCTCCAATAAGCGTAGCAAGGGAGAAGCCATGCATTACGAAGTGTTGCACTAGTAGACCTCTATGAAGGAGACGATAAGTGATCATGTTGATAAGTGAGGACACAACCTTGTGTTATGAATAATGGTTACTGCTCAATGTCATTTATGTGCATAGCGTGCAGGATATAATTACGATTTGGGTCCTTTATTTGATTCCTAGTTGTTCCTTTAAACATAATTGTATATGACCGATCTTGAATGTATAGATGCCTGCATTTTTCACTTGGTTATTTTTAGATACGTACTAGCTGGTGCGATGGGAAGAGGATGTCTTAACATAGCCAAACCCCAAATCGTTGTTCTCCTTTAAGCGTTGGTCATATGCGTTGGGTCCTTTCCCGTGACTTGAATAAGGTCTTTGATTTTATTTGTGGAACGACATTGAAGCTAAACCATGCCTATAGATTGTGTAGATGTCTAGGTTTATATTTTGGTTTCCGACATGAAGGAAGATCAGAAGCCTGATCCCTGCCTACGCATGGAGTAACCAGCGTAATTGCGTTAGAAGTGTGGGGAATCCCAAATCCCTTCTGTGAATCATGTCGACACATTTCTTTGTATATATAAGTTTATAGTTCGACCAATATTTGATATTATGTTTATAAAGAATTTGTTTTCTTAAAGATAGGTACCTATATTTTATCGATCTAACCTTGCATGGTGTGCGTGAAGAGAAGTGTTCCATGTATTTCACTTTATCCCAACTCTGTAAATAGAGGTGTGATTCCTATATTGGAAACCTGATGACTTTTCTTTATAACCATTCTGACAGAATCACCTCCTTACTCATCGCTTCCAGAAAGTGATGTTTACATATGAATTATGATAAGGATGTAATCCTTGGTTGGGAAAAGGTAGTGAAAGATGATAAAGAATATCTACATGTATTTTATTATGTGTGTGATTTGGTTGGATACTCTTATGGCTAAGAGGTGCGAAAGAAAAGATATATGTGAAGGTTTAGGACATTGTGTTATTTTACAAATGAATATCCTTGGTTAAATCTATTGTCTAGCATTAAAGAACGAATTTTAAAACGATAAATAGGTACGGAGTGTGTTACCGATATAAAAGTAAATCTACATTGTAGGAAGTAGTTGGGTGTGCTTGTTGTAAGATTAATATTGTTAGATTTTCATCATTTAATTAAATTTGATCTAGGATCTTAACTAAGAGAAAAACTTGTACAACATATCAAGCATAAGAGACAAGAGACACAAAACATTTCACCGGGGAAAACCAAGAAGGCGAAAAACCCCGCAACTTCCTCAGAGATAGAATAAGCACTAATACAAGGATCCCAATGATCAAACCCAAGAGATAGACATCTTCAACAGCATTCTCCTCCTCCACTTGTACGCACTCCTCCTCTGTCTCACTAATGCGAAGTGAGTGAATAATAGAATGTGTAAAATGAGAGAGACACACTCTTTATTCATACACTAACTTTCACTTGACCTTTACTCAACTACGTTGGCCTCAACTTAACCACTTAAAATAATGCTGAATGGGACGAACCCTACTGGGGTGGTATAATAACCCTTTGACCCACATGACTTATACAGGGCCGACCCCATCAAGGTGGTCTAATAACCCATCAAGTATAAGTTACGACACTTACAATATAACTTGCGACACATGTAAGTACACATGACGACACTTCCAATCAAAGGAATAATACATCTTCGTTGGGGATACGATAAAGTACAAATATAATATACAAGTGAATATCTTTCAAAGTTACAAATACATCAGCACTCCCTCTTAACTAGGAAGGTATTATCTTGACACAAGTCATCAATACATATAGGCACAAGTCTTCAATGCTGGAGTTGGATCATCGTCACTAGATCACGGACCATCATCATCATCACTGTTGTTGTACTCGACATCTTGATCACTGGGCTATCTCATAATTCTTCTCGTCATAGGAAGTTCTATAGAGACAACCCTCTTTCATGCTGGATGTAGGCCTAGCCTCCTGTAGGTATTCATCATCTGCGCGAACGGTCTGATAAACGTGGTCTCTCAGGACTAATTATGTGCTGATGCAATACCTGACAAGAGCATCCCAGGAACATTTATGTGCCTAAGCACGACTGAAAAGATCTCCCAAGACTGATTACATGCATCCCTTCACAATACCTTTAAAGAGCATCCCAGGAACATTTATGTGCCACAGCACAATCGACAAGACCTCTAAAGAGCATCCCAGGACTTATTACGAGCACATAGCTCAACCTATCGGATCTCCAGGACTGATTACATGTGAATAGACAATACCTTTAAAGAGCATCCCAGGAACATTTATGTGCCGCAGTATGGCCGACAATATCTCTAAAGAGCATCCCAGGACTTATTACGAGCACACAGCTCAACCTATCGGATCTTCGGGATTGATTACATGTCTCCATAGCAATACCTCAAAAGAGCATCCCAGGACTGATTACAAGCACACATCTCAACCCATCGGATCTCAGAGGACTGATTACAAGCTACTTGCACAACCTGCCACATATCATCTCTGACCTCGAAGTATCATCCTGATACTCATGATCCAACTGATCATCATCGCACGATCCATACCCCTGATACACACCATGATCATCCTGATCATCATCATAGCATCATCCTGATGCATATCATCCACAGTATAATCCTGATACTCATCACACATGATCATCTTGATCAATGTCACTACATCATCCTGATGCATGTCATCATACATGATCCAACTGATCATGCAAAGCATCCACCTGATGCATATACATATACATGATCCAACTGATCATACAAAGAATCCATCTGATGCATATCCAAAGCAGTAACTGGAGCATCATCTTGATGCTCATCACACAATGCTTACATCCACAGCCATGGGAAGGATCCTCCTCTCACCATGCTTGGAATGGATCCTACAAATGTGTCCCATCACTTCTTCCTCGAAGTATCTTCTATCTCAAGAACACCAAGCCTCTCTCTGAAGTACTCGAACTTCACTCTGGCTAGTGGTTTGGTCAACACATCTGCAATCTGCTCATCTGTCACAAAATACAGGAGCTAGACTGCTCCTCTCTGCACCATATCCCTGATATAGTGATATTTGATCTCAATATGCTTCGACCTATCATGGAACACCAGGTTCTTAGAAAAATTCACACAACTCTGGTTGTCACAGAAGATATAGGTAGCATCCAATGGGAGATCAAATAACTCAGACAATAGCTTCCTAAGCCATACTGCCTCACAACTGGCCGAAAAAGCTGTGACATACTCTGCTTCGATTGTACTCAGTGCTACACAGGACTGCTTCCTGCTAAACCAAGAGATCACACCTGATCCCATACTGAAGCAGCACCCTGAAGTGTTCTTCCTATTTGCAGCACTGTCTGCCCAATCTGAATCAACATAACCCTCCAGGTTAAACTTTTGATTCGCATCATACTTGATCCCATAATCAACCGTACCCTTCAGGTACCTTAGAATATGCTCCACAGTAATAAGGTGAACATAACTAGGATCTGTTAGGAACTGTCTCAAGGTGTTCACTACAAAGAAAATATTTGGTCTCGTCTTCGTCAAGTACATCAAGGACCCAATATTCTGACGATACACCGTAACATCAACCGACTCAGATGAAGCATCACACAGAAGCTTCAGCTTCGATGCCATAGGTGTGGCCATGGCCTTGCAGTCCATCATCCCGAATCGCTTCAGGATCTCTACTGCATACTTCCCTTGTCCAAGGAAGATTCCATCTACACTTTGCCACACCTTCATACCTAGAAAGTAATGCATCATCCCCAAGTCCTTCAATATCTTCAATAGAAATTTTTCGTGAACTTCGTTGCTGGAACAAATGTGGTTGTCCTTCTTTTGTCGGTGATTGTACACAATCTTTCCTACAAGTCAAATTCAATTGCATGATTAGAAATATCTCATAGTTTTCATAACAAGTTCTTATGCATAAAGACATATGTCATACAGTCATGCAATTATCTTAGCCAATGCTTCAATACAACATTTATCCATATCCCGTAACTTTCTAGATGCCTTCCATCTCTACCAGAACATTTGTTAAGAGTGTGCACAGCTCCCAACATGTTAGCAAAGAGGTTTCATTCTAGATAAGTAGCAATGGAATGTTGTACAGTACCATAGGCCACTTACTCATTACTTGCATATTAGTAGTATCTTGTTCATTAATGCAACTTTTACTAATATGCATAATATATATCCTAAATTTAGGAACATAAGTACAACATCATTCAAGTAATAAGAAATGACAATTCAAATACTTATCTTTGTTTAGTTGTAGGGTGGACTCCCTCTCAATCTTTGCTTCTTTGTAGGAACTATTGGAGTGTACTCCCTCTTGATCTTTGCTTCCTTGATTATCTGTCCTTCAACTTATATCCATCCTAGATCACTATGCATGCTTAAGTGTGCACTAGTGTCATCATTGTGTCATCCTCAAGATCTCATACATAATCATACATTCATTAGTATAATCTCAATACTATCAAAACATTATGATTCTAAATAATCTTAAATATGTATGGTCATGATCATTTCATACATAGGTAATAAGCGTTAGTATTCAAGGTTTCAGGGAAGACTTCTTTTACTCATGCATATTCTTATTTGACCATAGGACTCTTCTAGTTAGTCATATCATCAATCAAATTAAGAAACATAATATGCATAAACCCTTGATTACTTAAACTTCTAACTTCAAGAATAATCATTATCATTCATATAAAAATATAAGATCCTAACACAAGGTAGGATTCTAACTTGATATAGGAAAAACATAGTTGGTTATCATGTTTTCTAGTTATGTCTAACACACCCACATAATCTCTTCTTGTTCTCTTCAATGACTTGTGCTAGTAACCTGCATATCTCATAAGTTAACCATTGTAGAACCAAGTTATACATACCTCGTAAATAAAGCTTCTATGTGATCCATGACTATGGATTAGTCTTTGTCTTCATGTCACCATAGTCATATGTTCTTGATCTAGAACTTGATTCGTACCTTTCATGTTAGTAGACAAAATCATCCTCATACAACACCACAGTGCATTAGTACAATCATAAGTGTCATAACCCTAATCAATGAATGTCTTCTATCATTCACATGCATTCATACTTTTACTAGGGTGATAAGACAAGTCTACAATTAATCAAGATTGTACTAACCTTAATAATATGAAGACAAACATATAATAAACTTAATCATGAATAGATTTCAACACATACCTGTATCTCCTCAAGTCATACCTGTCGGTATTTCTTGTGATCTTCTTATGTAAGGCCTTAGCCTCATCTCCCTCTGGAACTGGAACTTCTTCACTTATGCAGGTGTCCAATTCATTTTCTTCTAGGATTAATCCAATCCACTTTGATTTGCTGAAACTGGATCTAGAGTTGGATTAGGTTTTGTCAGAGAAACCCTAAAAATTCAAACTTTGAATTCCAAACTTTTGATTGGATGAAAAGATGTGCCTTGCTGAGCTGATCAAGTTGGAATTCTTCAATTTTGAAATCTCCAAAATTTGACCCCTCAAAATTGGATTTGAAACTTCCGGATCTTCTAGACAAGATCCCGAACTAGGGTTTGATAAAGCTCGGTGTTCTGCCCATCCAAAAGGTTCGATCTTTCGTTCTAAACTTCAATTTTTTTTGTGGAGCTTCCATCCATGGCCACATATTTCAAAAATTCCAACTTTTGCAAAAGCCCTAATTTTCCACCTTTCCGATCAAAATCCCGAACTAGGGTTTGATCAAGCTCGACCTTCTTCCCAACCAAAAAATTCGATCTTGGTCTCTAAATTTCGACTTTGATGAGGAGCATTCAGTCGTGGACTCCTATTCCAAAAATTTAACTTTCTCCGAAGCTCTAAATTCCCACAGTAGTGACAAGCCAAGAATGAAGGTGCTCAGAATCCAATTCTGTTTTGGCAGAAATATGCACCTGATTGTTTCTGGTGCATCTCTGAAATTATGAATCCACAGGGTCTGAAACTTTGGCCTGTGCTATAGTGACCTGTCATATTTCCATCCCCATAGGTCTTACCCCAAATTGATTCTCTGAGAGAGATTTATGCCAAGTGTCGCAACGTGACCCGTTTATGGGATAAAAACCTATAGCGAACTTGTACGCAGTGCCACGTGTCACTGGTTCAATTTCGGCCTTTGAAAAACTTACCTGTGAAATTAAAGTCCGTTCCATACCTGTCACATTTTATGAAATTTCATTTGGAACTTCCTATCCCAAGTTGTGACCTTTTTTCCTAGGTCACATGTTTATGACTGAGATCTGGAAGAGGCAGAAACCCTAACTTGTACGGATCATAAATAACAAATTACAATGAATTAGATGTTGCGCTTCTGAAAAAAGGTACATGGGGATGTTATATACGACCTGTAAATGTTTCAGATCCTGAACATTCTCCAAAATGGATTTATAGCGAAAGTGCCATGATGACTGGTTTTTTCTATGTCAAGCCCTAGCTTCCAATTTGTCACAAGTGCAACAAGTATCATAAATTCAATACCATGCCTTCCTTCAGGCTAGCTCTAACAGCATGTTATATTTTCATTATTTAATTCAATCTTATCTAGGATCTTAACTAAAAGAACAACATGTACAACATATCAAGCATAAGAGACAAGAGACAAGAGACACAAAACATTTCAAAGGGGAAAACCAAGAAGGTGAAAAACCCCGCAACTTCCTCAGAGATAGAGTAAGAACCAATACAAGGATCACAATGATCAAACCCAAGAGATAGACATCTTCAGCAACATTCTCCTCCTCCACTTGTGCGCACTCCTCCTCTCTCTCACTAATGCGAAGTGAGTGAATAATAGAATGTGTAAAATGAGAGAGACACACTCTCTATTTATACACTAACTATCACTTGACCTTTACTCAACTAGGTCGGCCTCAACTTAACCACTTAACATAATACTGACTAGGCCGACCCCTACTAGGGTGGTGTAATAACCCTTTAACCCACATGACTCATGCAGGACCGACCCCATCAAGGTGGTCTAATAACCCATCAAGTATAAGTTATGACACTTACAATATAACTTGTGACACATGTAAGTACACATGATGACACTTCCAATCGGAGGAATAATACATCTCCGTTGGGGATACAATAAAGTAGAAATACAATATACAAGTGAATATCTTCCGAAATTACAAATACATCAACAAATATAAGTGTTGTTATAGTTGATTACGATTGTTATAAATTGGCAAATCATCCATGATGTACGACGTTATAAAAGAGATGAAATTATTGTGTAATCAAGTTAGATTTAATCATCAATGTCCCTAAAAAGGAGCCTAGAGATAGTAGAAGGAAAGTTTAAAACGATAAATAGGTACGGAGTGTGTTACCGATATAAAAGTAAATCAACATTGTAGGAAGTATTTGGGCGTGCTTCTTGTAAGATTAATATTGTTAGATTTTCATCATTTAATTCAATTTGATCTAGGATCTTAACTGAAAGAAAAACTTGTACAACATATCAAGCATAAGAGACAAGAGACAAGAGACACAAAACATTTCACCGGAGAAAACCAAGAAGGTGAAAAACACTGTAACTTCCTCAGAGATAGAATAAGCACGAATACAAGGATCACAATGATCAAACCCAAGAGATAGACATCTTCAACAACATTCTCCTCCTCCACTTGTGCGCACTACTCCTCTCTCTCACTAATGCGAAGTGAGTGAATAATAGAATGTGTAAAATGAGAGAGACACACTCTCTATTCATACACTAACTTTCACATGACCTTTACTCAACTAGGTCGGCCTCAACTTAACCACTTAATATAATGCTGACTGGGACAAAACCTACTATGGTGGTCTAATAACCCTTTGACCCACATGACTTATACAGGGCCGACCCCATCAAGGTGGTCTAATAAGCCATCATGTATAAGTTACAATAGTTACAATATAACTTGCGACACATGCAAGTACACATGACGACACTTCCAATCAGAGGAATAATACATCTCCGTTGGGGATACAATAAAGTACAAATATAATATACAAGTGAATATATTCCGAAGTTACAAATACATCAACACTCGGTCTTAACTAGGAAGGTATTCTCTTGACACAAGTTATCAATACATATAGGCACAAGTCTTCAATTCTGGAGCTGGATCATGGTCACTAGATCACAGACCATCATTATCATCACTGTTGTTGTACTCGACATCTCGATCACTGGTCTATTTTATAATTCTTCTTGTCATAGGAAGTTATAGAGAGACAACCCTCTTTCATGCTGGATGTAGGCCTAGCCTCCTGTAGGTCTACATCATTTGTGCAAACGGTCTGATAGAGGTGGTCTCTCAAGACTAATTATGTGCTAATGCAATACCTGAAAAAAACATCCCAGGATCATTTATGTGCCTAAGCACGACCGACAAGATCTCCCAGGACTGATTACATGCATTTCTTCAAAATACCTTTAAAGACCATCCCAGGAACATTTATGTGCCGCAGCACAACCAGCAAGATCTCTAAAGAGCATCCCAGGACTTATTACGAGCACACAGCTCAACCTATCGGATCTCCAGGATTGATCACATGTGATTAGACAATACCTTTAAAGAGAATCCCAAGAACATTTGTGTGCTGCAGCACGACCGAAAATATCTCTAAAGAGCATCCCAGAACGTATTACGAGCACACAGCTCAACCTATCGGATCTCCAGGACTGATTACATGTCTCCATAGCAATACCTCGAAAGAGCATCCCGGGACTGATTACGAGCACACAACTCAACCCATCGGATCTCAGAGGACTGATTACAACCTACTTGTAAAACCTGCCACATATCATCTCTGACCTCGAAGTATCATCCTAATACTCATGATCCAACTGATCATCATCGCACGGTGCATCAACTCAATACACACCATGATCATCTTGATCATCATCATAGCATCATCCTGAAGCATATCATCCAAAGTATCATCCTGATACTCATCACACATGATCATCTTGATCATTGCCACTAGATCGTCCTAATGCATGTCGTCATACATGATCCAAATGATCATGCAAAGCATCCACCTGATGCATATACATATACATGATCCAACTGATCATACAAAGAATCCACTTGATGCATATCCAAAGCAGTAACTGGAGCATCATCCTGATGCTCATCACACAATGCTTACATCCATAGCCATGGGAAGGATCCTCCTCTCACCATGCTTGGAATGGCCCCTGCAAATGTGCCCCATCACTTCTTCCTCGAAGTATCTTCTATCTGAAGAACACCAAGCCTCTCTCGGAAGTACTTGAACTTCACTCTGGCTAGTGGTTTGGTCAACACATCTGCAATCTGCTCATTTGTCGCAACATACAAGAGCTGCACTGCTCCTCTCTGCAACATATCCCTGATATAGTGATATTTGATCTCAATATGCTTCGACCTGTCATGGAATACCGAGTTCTTAGACAACTTCACACAACTCTGGTTGTCATAGAAGATACAGGTAGCATCCAATGGGAGATCAAATAACTCAGACAGTAGCTTCCTATGCCATACTGCCTCACAACTGGCCGAACAAGCTGTGACATACTCTGCTTCGGCTGTACTCAGTGCTACGCAGGACTGCTTCCTACTAAACCAAGAGATCACACCTGATCCCATACTGAAGCAGCACCTTGAAGTGCTCTTCCTATTTGCAGCACTATCTGCCCAATCTGAATCAACATAACCCTCCAGGTTAAACTTTTGATTTGCATCATACTTGATCCCATAATAGCATGTACCCTTCAGGTACCTCAGAATATGCTTCATAGTAATCAGGTGAACATATCTAGGATCTGTCAGCAACTATCTCAAGGTGTTCACCGCAAATAAAATATTTGGCCTCGTGTTCGTCAGGTACATCAAGGACCCAATCTTCCAACAATGCACCGTGACATCAACCGACTCAGATGAAGCATCACACAGAAGCTTCAGGTTCGATGTCATAGGTGTGGGCATGGCCTTGCAGTCCATCATCCCGAACCGCTTCAGGATCTCTGTTGCATACTTCCCTTGTCCAAGGAATATTCCCTCTGCACTCCGCCACACCTCCATACCTAGAAAGTAATGCAGCATCCCCAAGTCCTTCAATATCTTCAATAGAAAGTTTTCTTGAACTTCGTTGCTGGAACAAATGTGGTTGTCCTTCTTTTGTCGGTGATTGTACAAAATATTTCCTTCAAGTCAAATTCAATTGCGTGATTAGAAACATCTCATAGTTTTTAGAACAAGTTCTTACGCATAAATACATATGTCATACAGTCATGCAATTATCTTAGTCAATGCTTCAATACAACATTTATCCATATCTCGTAACTTTCTAGATGCCTTCCATCTCTACTAGAACATTTGTTAAGAGTGTGCACAACTCCCAACATGTTAGCAAAGAGGTTTCATTCTAGATAAGTAGCAATGGAATGTTGTACAGTACCATAGGCCACCTACCCATTACTTGCTTATTAGTAGTATCTTGTTCATTAATGCAAGTTTTTCTAATATGCATAATATACATCCTAAATTGAGGAACATAAGTACAACATCATTCAAGTAATAAGAAATGACAATTCAAATACTTATCTTTGTTTAGTTGTAGGGTGGACTCCCTCTCAATCTTTCCTTCTT
Organism: Larix kaempferi; assembly: GCA_027924585.1. Classification (NCBI taxonomy): domain Eukaryota; kingdom Viridiplantae; phylum Streptophyta; class Pinopsida; order Pinales; family Pinaceae; genus Larix; species Larix kaempferi. The sequence continues at coordinate 5,223,947 of BSBM01000377.1, forward strand.
TGCAAGAACTATTGGAGTGTACTCCCTCTTGATCTTTGCTTCCTTGATTATCTTTCCTTCAACTTATATCCATCCTAGACCACTATGCATGCTTAAGTGTGCACTAGTGTCATCATTGTGTCATCCTCAAGATCTCATACATAATCATACATTCATTAGTATAATCTCAATAATATCAAAATATTATGATTCTAAATAATCTTAAATATGTATGGTCATGATCATTTCATACATAGGTAATAAGCATTAGTATTCAAGGTTTTAGGGAAGACTTCTTTTACTCATGCATATTCTTATTTGACCATAGGACTCTTCTAGTTAGTCATATCATCAATGAAAGTAAGAAACATAATATGCATAAACCCTTGATTACTTTAACTTCTAACTTCAATAATAATCATTATCATTCATATAAAAGTATAAGATCCTAACACAAGGTAGAATTCTAACTTGATATAGGAAAAACATACCTGGTTATCATGTTTTCTAGTTATGTCTAACATACCCACATAATGTCTTCTTGTTCTCTTCAATGACTTGTGCTATTAACCTGCATATCTCATAAGTTAACCATTGTAGAACCAAGTTATACATACCTCGTAAGTAAAGCTTCTATGTGATCCATGACTATCGATGAGTCTTTTTCTTCATGTCACCATAGTCATATGTTCTTGATCTAGAACTTGATTCGTACATTTCATGTTAGCAGACAACATCATCCTCATACAACACCACAGTGCATTAGTACAATCGTAAGTGTCATAACTCAAATCAATGAATGTCATCTGTCATTCACATGCATTCATACTTTTACTAGGGTGATAAGACAAGTCTACAATTAATCAAGATTGTACTAACCTCAATAATATGAAGACAAACATATAATAAACTTAATCATGAATAGATTTCAACACATACATGTATCTCCTCAGGTCATACCTGTCGGGATTGCTTGTGATCTTCTTATGTAAGGCCTTAGCCTCATCTCCCTCTGGAACTGGAACTTCTTCACTTATGCAAGTGTCCAATTCATTTTCTTCTAGGATTAACCCAATCCATTTTGATTTGCTGAAACTGGATCTAGAGATGGATTAGGTTTTGTCAGAGAAACCCTAAAAATTCAAACTTTGAATTTTGAACTTCTGATTAGATGAAAATATGCGCCTTGCTGAGCTGATCAAGCTGGTATACTTCAATTTTGAAATCTCCAAAATTTGACCCCTAAAAATTGCCTTTGAAACTTTCAGATCTTCTATACAGGATCCCGAACTAGGGTTTGATAAAGCCCGGTATTCTGCCCATCCAAAAGGTTTGATCTTGTGTTCTAAACTTCGATTTTTTTTTAGGAGCTTCCAGTCATGGCCACAGATTTCAAAAATTCCAACTTTTGCAAAAGCCCTAATTTTCCACCTTTCCGATCAAAATCCCGAACTAGGGTTTGATCAAGCTCGGTCTTCTGCCCAACCAAAAAATTCGATCTTAGTCTCTAAATTTCAATTTTGATGAGGAGCATTAATCCGTGGACTCCTATTCCAAAAATTCAACTTTCTCTAAAGCCCTAAATTCCTATAGCAGTGACAAGCCAAGAATGAAGGTGCCCAGAATCCAATTCTGTTTTGGTAGAAATATGCACCTGATTGTTTCTTGTGCATCTCTGAAATTACGAATCCACAGGGTTTGAAACATCGGCCTGCGCTGTCCTGACCTGTCATACTTCCAAATCCATAGGTCTTTCCTCAAATGGATTATCTGAGAGAGATTTATGCGAAGTGTCGCAACGTGACCTGTTTATGGGATAAAAACGTATAGCAAACTTGTACGGAGTACCATGTGTTACTGGTTCAATTTCGGCCTTTGAAAAAATTTAACTGTGAAATTACAGTCTGTGCCATACATGTCACATTTTACGAAATTTCATTTGGAACTTCCTAGCCCAAATTGTGACCTTTTTTCCTAGGTCACATATTTATGACTGAGATCTAGAAGAGGCAGAAACCCTAACTTGTATGGATCATAAATCACAAATTACAATGAATTATATGATATGCTTCTGAAACAAGGTACATGGGGATGTTATCTACGACCTGTAAGTGTATCATATCTTGAACCTGCTCCAAAATGGATTTATAACGAACGTGCCACGATGACTGGTTTTTGCTATGTCAAGCCCTAGCTTGCAATTTGTCACAAGTGCAACAAGTCTCATAAATGCCATACCATGCCTTCCTTCAGGATAGCTCTGATACCATGTTAGATTTTCATCATTTAATTCAATCTGATATAGGATCTTAACTAAAAGAACAACATGTACAACATATCAAGCATAAGAGACAAGAGACAAGAGACACAAAACATTTCACCGGGGAAAACCAAGAAGGTGAAAAACCCCGCAACTTCCTCAGAGATAGAATAAGAACCAATACAAGGATCACAATGATCAAACCCAGGAGATAGACATATTCAGCAGCATTCTCCTCCTCCACTTGTGCGCACTCCTCCTCTCTCTCACTAATGCGAAGTGAGTGAATAATAGAATGTGTAAAATGAGAGAGACACACTCTCTATTTATACACTAACTTTCACTTGACCTTTACTCAACTAGGTCAGCCTCAACTTAACCACTTAACATAATGCTGACTGGGCCGACCCTTACTAGGATGGTCTAATAACCCTTTAACCCACATGACTCATGCAGGGCCGACCCCATCAAGGTGGTCTGATAACCCATCAAGTATAAGTTATGACACTTACAATATAACTTGCAACACATGGAAGTACACATGACGACACTTCCAATCGGAGGAATAATACATCTCCGTTGGGGATACAATAAAGTAAAAGTACAATATACAAGTGAATATCTTCCGAAATTACAAATACATCAACAAACATAAGTGTTGTTATAGTTGATTACGACTGTTATAAATTGGAAAATCATCCATGATGTACGACCTTATAAAAGTGATGACATTATTGTGTGATCAAGTGAGTAGATTTAATCATCAATATCCTTGAAAAGGAGCCTAGAGATAGTAGAAGGAAAGTATTTCAGTAACCATGCTCCTAGGTGTAACTCCTTTTGAAAAATAATATAAAACCTAATTTTGTGGACGTAGCCCTAGATTGGGTGAACCACGTTAAAAAAGGACTCTCTCTCTGAAGTGTTTTCATGTGTGTTAATTTTAATGGTTGCATTTAATATCTATGGTTGTCGAATGTTCCTATATGCATTTGTCTCTCTTTGGTGTGTTGTTTAAATGACTAATCGTGTATGTACTTTTATTGAATGGGTTCATGATCCGTCCAGTTTATGTTCTATCTTCCTTATTAATTGTAATGTAGATTCATGTTGAGTATAAGTTGTTGTTTACATGTTTACGCATTAAAACATCGAACTTAGGAATGATTTAAATAGCTAACTTTATATACTTAATAATTCCCTTATCAACAACTAACTATTTTGGAAAGATACAAGCCCATAGGGTAAACATTTAATAAAGATTTTATAAATAAATGTATGGTAGCATGTAAACTTTGAGTATTTAGAAATAGGTTTGACTTATCATAACAAGATATGTATGCACATTTTAAAGGGTCAAAAGTATCTTGAAAGTTAATGTTATGATAATGTTAGCTTGTTCTGAAAGAAAGATAGTATGTTAAAAGAATCGTTGAGTTGTTTCCCTAAAAACATATTGTCTTAGGTAAGTGGTATGACCATGTAAATTAAGAAAAATAGTTATAAGTCGAAAAAGAAATACTTACTTAATATGTTGTTATAGATGCAAGCATGACGAACCTTCAGTCCTTAAGATGAAGAGTTTTTGGAATTTGTCGAATCATTGAAGTACCTTACGATTATAAACTAAGTAGTCATTGTGAAAAGTTTTAAAAATTTACCAAAATTACTAACTCTAAAATTTGGATATGTGACAGACCAATTCATAAGGTGTGAGCCTTGTGGTGCTTTTCTAGGTGGTGTGGTATTCCCATATTGCTTCATTAAGTATTTTCCTTGTCTTTTATGTGGATCTGTACTGTTTTTGTCAATATTTTTTCTATTTCACTCTTGGTAACTTCCACTTTTCAATTTTCCTATGGGTGATAAGATGCTAATTTCATGTGCATGATTTTCTTGATCTTCAGGATTTTGTCTACCAAATTCGATGTACACTAGGTTCCTTTATCAGTAACAAGCTCCCTAGGTGCTCCAAATCTTGTGAAGATTTCTTCAATTAGGAATTTTTCCACTAAGTCTTAATTATCCAAACACAGTGCTTTCACTTCCACCCATTTTGTAAGATAGTCAGTGCATACTAGTAGGTGATGTTTCATGTTTGAAGGGGGGTCAATTGGTCCAATGAATTCCATCACCCATATCTCAAAATCTTATATTTTTACCTGGGAGTGGAGAATCATTTCATCTATTTGAGTTGGCTTTCCCATCCTTTGGCAATCCTCACATCTGGATACATAAGATATTGCATCTTTATGTAATGTTGGCTAGTAGTACCCTATTTTTAATACCTTGTATGTTGTCCTTTTGGCTGTGTAGTGTCCTCTAAATGGTTCAGCATGGCATGCATGAAGGATTTCTTGGACCTCATATTCTTTGATGCATCTTCTCAGGATGTGGTTTGGTCCTCTCCTAAAAAGGTATCCTTATATCCATGATGAAAATGGAACACTTTTTCTTACTATGTTGCATCTCTCTTTGTAGGTGAACTACTAAGGAAACCTTTCGGTAGTTACATAATTTGCTATGTCATGAAACCATGGAGTGTGGGAAGAAATGGAAAAGAGTTGTTCATGATAGAATTCCTCATCTTCCACATGCGTTAATCTGGACAAAAATATGCTACAACATTGTGCTTCCCAAGCTTATCTATAATTGTGATGTCAAACTCCTGTAAAAGTAAAAGCCATCTTATCCCTCTACAACTTACATCAAATTTGTTCATTACATATCTAATTGTCAAATGATCAGTGTGGATAGGTACTTGATATCTAGTTATGTAGTGCCTGAAATTGTTGACAGAGTAAACTACTGCAAGAAACTCCTTTTCTATAATGGTGTAGTTGGGTTCTAGTCCTGCCAGGTTCTTGTTGATGTAGTAGATAACAATGTCAAGGAAATTTTTAGGGGCGAAATTTTGCGAATTGGCTATTTTTTTGTCTTTTTTCCAAAAAATAAATTCGCTATTTGGTTATTTTTAGCCTCTAATATCGCCTATATTTACATAAAATATATTATCTTATCATAATATTTGCTAAAATTTACTAGTTTGAATAGTAAATTGTATGTTTAAGATTTAATATTCGTCTACCTATCTATATATATGTTTTTTTCAATCCAAAATAATCGCCTAGAATACTACACTTAAGTATACTATTATAATCCTTAAAAAATACCCTGGATAACATATGGAATTTTGTTTTCTTCTTTCCCTAAGACTAAACCATTTGATTTATCTAAAGCATTAGAGTGTTTATAGAAAGGTATTTCCCAATTTGGTCCTTATAACAATGGTGCTTCCATAATATTCCCCTTCATATGTTGAAATGATTTATGGCAGTTATCGGTCCATTGGAATTCTGCATCTTTGGTTAGTAATAAAAACATTGCGGCAGTTATTTTACTATAATATTGAATGAATCCCCTGTAATATCCAGACACAACAAAATTTGAACCCAAAATCCGACGAGAAAATCTTACGAATTCCGACGAAATTCACCGTGTCGTCGGATTTCACCTTTAAAATTACAAGTTTTGCTTGGTTTTTTTTAAATTGATACCTGTCATTGTCGAATATCCAACGCCCATGGCATATCTGATGAGTGTTGTAAGATATGCGGCTTATAAAGTATAACGGTAACTATGATAATATCATCGGATATCCAATGAACGTTTAATTTTAGGAACTATAAATTTTGTAATTATTTCGACATGTTGGATATACAAGCGACAATTTATGGAAATTATATTATTCACACAGACTATTTTCCCTATAAAAATACATAATTGTTTCAATTGTTACTTTGATTAAAAATAGTGAAGTGTGGAGATTGATTTTTTAATATCGATAATCTTTAGTCAAGCTCTTTATAAGAAAATGTCACATAACAATATTCCTGATCAAGACGAACAAAATCGACATTTGCTTGCTAAATTGTAGGATGGACTGAAAATAAAGGGTGATGGAAAATGTTATTGTCCATGTAGTCAATGCATGGGATTTTAAAGGATAAGAATAAAGATCACAATAGCCATAAAACATTGCAGGGAACATGGACATGCTGAGGGGGGACATGAATATCGTCCATTGGTAGTTTTTGAATTATATATGTATTTATATTGATCGTTTTGTAAATGTATGTATCATTTTAATATTTCTTATATTAAATAATATCTATTGATGGTTTCATGTAATTATAAAGGAAATACCTCCTACGACATATCACCCTGAGGATGTGATTTCATAACACGTATCGGAGGAACATGGAGCTATGAATAATGGAGAACAAGTTAATGATCATATTCAAGAAGATGATCATACTGACAACATAGTTGAAGATGATGGTACAAATACATTGATCCATGATACATTTAATGTTAGAATGAATGACGATGATGATGATCATGAAAATGATGACTTTGATGATGTTCATGATTTACCTCTTCTTGAGAAGGCATACGAACCCCTTTATGAGGGATCCAACACAAATATTCTCTCTGCGATATTGTTGATAATGGACTTGAAGGTTATGAATGGTCTTTCAAACATATCCATCAAACAGATGTTAAGGTATGTAATATATTTCATCACATATATATGATCGCGCTAAAGGTTATTACTTTTTGTCTAATAATTTTATTGTTAATCCATAAGTAAAATTAATATGGATGAAATGTGTTTCATTAATATTATTTATATATTATACTAACTAGTTTTTATTTTAATTTGTTGTAGCTTGATAGCTGAATTTTCATTACCAATTTACCACCATCAAATATTTTACCTCGCACATATCAAGATTTATCTTCCATCATGAAAGAAATTGGAATGTAGTATGAAGCAATTGATGCATGCCCCGATGACCATGTTATATATTATAATCAACATGAATTTGAAATAGACTGTCCAAAAGGTCATATCAGTAGATATCGAACATATCAAGTACCAAAAAAGGTGCCTCGCAAGGTTATTCATTATATTCCCATTATTCCACATTTACAACGACTATTCAAGTTCAAAAACATAGCGCAATTTATGGATTACCATGTACGGAACATAAGTTAAGATGACATTATTCAAATGCCTACAGATGGTTCTACATTTAGAGATATGGAGGAAAAATGGCCTCACTTTAAAGAAGAACCTCATAATCTTAGGATTTATTTGGCAGCAGATGGTGTCAATCCATTTGCAGAGATGAGATCCATTTACTCGGTGTGGCCTATTTTTGTTATCAACAATAACATTCCTCCATGGTTGTCAATAAAGAGGGAGCACATAATGTTGTCAATGATTATTCCAGGTATGTGTCTACAACTCTTTTTTCTAATGTATTGCCATCTCATTTGTCTTATTTTGTTGCATAATGTCGTATATATATATATATATATATATATATATATATATATATATATATATATATATATATATATATATTATTTTTCTCTTGTGTATGGTTTATATATCTAAATGGTTGTAATAATTATATATTTTATATGTTCAAATCAATCAGGTAAGTACCAGGTTAAATATATGAATGTATATATCGAACCTCTTATTGACGAGCTAGTAAAGTTATGGAATGGCATCACTATGTATGATGTATCTAGACCAATACAGAAAATGCAATTTCAATTCCATGCAATGCTTGTATGGACAATACATGTTGCCCTAGGGTTAACCCATTTTTGCGGTTTGTAATTATAAGTTCCACTTTAATTGCATTTATGAACTAGTTAATATATTATGCACTCATGTTTTTTTAAATAATCCATTCATTTTATATATAATTATAATTTACATAGTTAATCCATCTCTTTATGTAGGTTTTCAGACAAAAAAAAATTTGCATGTCTTGTTTATGGTCCTAAGATCAAATCTCATCATTCAAAAAGTTTAGGAAAGGAGGTGTTTGATGAGTATAGGCAATTCTTCTCTAAGAATCACAGGCATCAAACTACCGAAAAACATGTATTCAATGGGAAGCAAGAGACTGCATTAAAGCCGCAAAGAATGACACCTCACCTACGGAAGTTTCAATATAATAGAAATTTTCAGGGTACGTACAGATCAAATTGTCTATCTATCATCATATATGAAATGTTATGAATTTTTTTAATTTGTGTTTTTTACTATAATTGACATTGATTTCTGTAATTTCTTTATAAACTATGATTCATGATGGTTGTCGTGATAATGAAGGCATTAATGGGCTTCCACGAGGAATGAAAAGTTATCCTAAAAAATTCAGTAGGTTGTGCTACTATGAGCACCTACAAATTGCTCATATGTTTGATACAATGCATATCAGAAAGAATGTGATTGAAACATTATGTCGAATATTGGATGGAAGGAGTGACAAAGAAAAAATTGTCAAAGTTTGCAATAGCATTCAAGAAGCCAACCATGCAACGAAAGACATCATTCAATTACATAGAAATGGATACCAAATTAATATAAACTCACTTCCATGGTTGTTAACGGAGCAGCAAAGTAATGTTGTAAAAGAAGTCATGCAAAAAATTATATTTCCCACCGGATTTTGTTCGAACATGAAGAATATCATAACAAAGAAAGGTGATTTTGTGGTGTTGAAAACGCATGATTGGCATATATTCATGAAGGTAATTATTATGGAATGCATATAATTGCTATATTTTTTTATTCTAGTGCATATTGTTGGTATTTTTTTGTGTACTTAAAAAAAAAAAAATGAAACGATTTGTATATTGTATATTGTCTACTTTTTGTATTTGTTTGTCTGACTCTCTCTCCCGGACAACTTCGATAATAGTGTCAAACAAGTTATATATAATCTTGGGAAATACATGAGGTAAGTAGCGATTTTTTGCATGCGCTTAGTGTTTGTTTAATTCATTGTAGAACTTATATTTGACATTTTTGCATTAATTATTATGTAATATAATGTTTTTTTTGTTAAATTTCGTGATTGGTTTTCCTCACTTGTAGATGGTTTTCATCTAAAGAAATCCATAAAGAATATATAAAGTATTGGAGGAGAGAAATTCCTTGTCTCATGTGTGAAATGCAGAAGCATCTACCTTCGGCATTTTTCAATGCACAAGAACACTACCTCATACACCATGTTGAGGAGATTGAATTGTGTGGACATGTACACTCAAGGTCCATGTGGATGGTTGAGAGGCACTTGAAATTTTTTAAGGGTTTGGTTAGACAACGAGCATGTCCTGAGGGTTATATGGTGGAGGGATATATGGTATACCAGAACATTATCTATATTAGTGAATATCTTCCTAAATTAGCGTCAAAGCTCAATTTAGGTCGCATTTGTGATTCAGACTCCAATAACAATTTCGAAGGGGAGTACCTGAAGGGAAAAGGTAGATCGAGGAAGGTGGAAGGTAATTATTAGCTAGTGGAGATTAATTAATATAGTACATTTGACTGTTGATTTTTATGTATATATTATACTTATTCTATTTTTAATATTCAATATGCATCAATTAAAAGTGTATACTGTGTTAAGTGAATATACATTTGTACTGAATTTTAATTTTATTTTCATCAAGCAGTTGGTCAAGAGTGGGATGCACTTCATTTATACATCGCAAACAATCTTGATTGGATGAAGGTATTGATTGAACGATGTGAACAATCTGGTCATGGAATATCATGGGAAGGTGTGGCTTCATTAGTTAAATCAGCTCATTGCAATGGATATACCAATCTTACACAAAGGGAAAACGATTTAGCATATGGTTTAAAAGATAAGAAGACAAACATATTAATCAGCCATACTTTTTTTTTTGGCAAATATATTGATGTAGACTTTTTTTTTTTCCCTGCAGGGCATAAACATGCACTTAATCATCAATTCATTATGTAATCTTTACGTGTATGGCTTGTTGTAGGTAAAACACCGTAAGGCTATGTGGTGTAATGGTTGTAAATTTCACATCAAAAAGTTGGATGAAACGAAGAAAACATCAGATTGTGGGATATTTGCAGTATTTGAGGTGACCATTGTTTCCTCTAGAGGTGACAGACATCTAGAACTCTCAGAAAATTGATACTGTGGGTATTTGGAAGATATTGTTCAGTGTGACTTTAAATCCAAAGTAGTTATGTTCGTTGTCAAATGTTACATGTTACGATTGAATCAACTTGATCCCGATAAAGCTATTATTGAGCATGATAATGGATTTACCATGGTTAATACAAGGTTATTTGAGCTAAGAATGGATCCCTATGTTCTTCCAATCTAATGTGAACAGGTATTTTACTCTGAGGTTCCAGGCAGAGGGGGTTGGTCATTTGTTATGAGACATGATCCAAGGGGAAGGCCGGTAAAGTATAATGTATAGGAAGGTAATGGAGAGGGTCTTGAAGAAGAAGACGATGTTGAAGATGATCAACATGAGTTAGATGATCATGTTACAGAGAAATATGTCGCAAAATTAGTTGAATCAGATGATGTAACAGACAATGTCCGTGAAGATGATATCGATGATGACATTATTATTGTAACTGACATTGATGACGATGATGATATGGCCAATCCTTACAATGTTGAATCTGCATCGGATGATATAGATGATGACTTGGATGAAGAATATGATGATGACCATTGAAGTGTATGACGTATGCCTTAATATATCTACTCTATATATTTTGATTTAATATTGCAATAGAATTATTAAATTTTATTGGTATGCATAAACTAATTGTTTCTTATTGTTTTTTTCCATTTTCGTATATGTTGGCATATGTTATAATTATAGATATTTCTTGTTAAGTATGACAAAAAAAATAAAATATTTTTTACATAGATTTTGTCAGGTTATGAAGGATTGAGAGTGACGTGAGTGGGGGGGTCAGATGAGCTTCCACCTTCACGTGGTTGTCCATGTTTAGTAGAGAATATTAAATTATTCTCGAAAAAAAGATAAGCTTAGCAAGGCAAAGCACAATTATCAAGCTATAGGGCCCCTCCGTGAGGGTCCTCCTGAATTGAACCTGAAACTTTAACCACTTCATACTACAGATTAGCTATGATAATTACTAGAAAAATGATCTAAATAAATGAATAACTTAGCAAATTAAAACAAAAACATAACCTGTCAAACGATCCATCTTGTTCACTGTCATCTGCATCTTCCGTAGGATCCCTCCAGCAAATCTCATTTAACCATAAGCGAAGCAATCGTTAGCTTCACCACCCAACCATAGGCTCATGCTTTTAGTCGCAAGGCCTCCCCCGAGCTTTGGGTCGTAGAGCTCACACACAATAATCAAGAAACTCAACTTGGGATTCCCCCCCACCAAATTTTCCATCCAAACCCTCAATAGCAGCAAGTCATGAGGTAACTCAAAATTACGATAGTCATCCAGGGTCTGGGTCCTTTACCCATTCCCAATGCCTTCCTTTTCAAGGAAAATTCCATGCGACACATGTCGCTTCATGCATAAATACATATTTTATTAAATTTCTAATTTAATAATACTCACCCATCCATGTGTTAGTTTCTCTAGGAGATGCACCAACATTCCTAAGTTTGCTCATGTTTGTCCCCAAGATATTTCACTTAACTCCTAGATTTGTGGTGTAGGTGGAGTTGACTAGGTGTCCATTCCTAGGATTCCATTTTGCTTCTAAATAAATATTTTGAGTATTTTTAAATACTCAAAAATATTCTTTCATGTGCAAATGCATAAATAACAATTTCTAATATTTTAAGTCCCAAAATATTCTTTTATGTGCAAATGCATAAATAACCATTTCTAATGTTAAAAATACTAAAATGAATTTTCCTAAGTAAATGCTCTAGGTGCAATTTATACGTTTTTAGGCCATTAAGTTAACAATCATTTTTACTAGGATCCTGGTGCCACGTCGTTAGGGCCTCCTCGTTCCTTAATTCAGTTCCCCGACATGGCACCACTCTGTTGGGTCCAGTCATCAATCCTTTCCATTTCTCAGCAAGGTACCACATCGTCGGGTCCTTATGTCCACTCTTTCTGTTCTTGGCTGGGTACCGCATCGTCGGGCCCTTCTGTCGCCATCCTTTCGTTTTGACTTGTGGGAACTTCATGTAGGGATTTTAGGAGCCGTTACCTTCTATCCCCCGTCTACACGCTATTAGGGACTAATGGCACTGAGGAGTGAGTCCGTTCTCATTGCACGCCACCCAACTTGTACGTGACCAACTCCGTCATGGCCCACCTCGTATGCCCTCACGCTTTCCTCTTGAGCAAGCGGATTAGTGCTTATATGATCATGCGTGGTATTCCATCGGAAGTTGACATCGTCGTCTCTCTCCCCGCATGTGATTTGTCCATACTCTACAACCCTTCAATTCCTTTGTGTGTCTGTTGGTGAACCATTTCACGTGTCGCTACACACATTTCTCACAAACATATATTAGTAGTATTGTCCTTAATTATCATAATTTGATTCATCAATCTGCTACTTCATTAAGCATTTATATTTTCCTCATAACATTACTCATTCATCTAATCATAAATGCATCTCGTCAATATTTACTTTCTTCGTTCTCATCACATAATCACTCATATAGCTAGTCGTTAAGCATCATTCACATGTACATTTTCCATAATCAAAGTTAATCGTTAAACAACATGTAATCATTCATTTACCTCAACTATCCAGATACACATATATCATTATTTATTGATTCACAATCAATCCTAATCATGAACACACTCAAAATAAAATCAAAGGGTCATTTTATTAATGTTTCAATCAGTCAGGTCACTCAACAGGTGCCCTCAAGGTCTGTAGTAGTCTAGGGGCACTAAATACACCCCTACTTATTTAGAACTTCGTCCCGAAGTTCAGAATAAATACAAACTATGACGCATCTCAGTTGCATCCTCCCAAGTCGTAGAGCTAGGACTGTCACTATTCCATTGCACTTTGACTTGATCAATCAAGGCTAAAAATTAAGCAAGATGTAATCAATCAATTATCCCCTCCACACATATAATTTAATTCCTTAATTCATTTATTAATTATTGTCGTCATTCACATCTTCAGGTTTTCCTCAATCATTTAAGACATAACAAGGCTCAAGAGACCACTATATTGAATTTGTTCATCCAGGTCACTCGATGGGTGTCCTTAAGTTCCACAGTCATTCTAGGGGCATTACATACAACTCCTCTTAAATAGAACTTCATCCCAAAGTTAATTTTTGTTTTTGTACTTTCATAATGGATCAATAGTCACCCAAAAGTTATCGAATTAGCTTTTGCATAACAAACCCGAATAAGAATCCAAATCTATTGGTTATACCTTCCTCCAGGATGAGAAGGTAACATCATACTATATTCAGTAAAATACTGATGGTAAGTTATAATCATAGTTTTGACAAATCATGAGCGATTGTCAAATAGTCCAAAAATCGATTCCCGTAAGACTACTCCAATTCCGTGTCAGAACTTAACGACTTAGTTGAGCATATTAAACTTTAACTTCTAGTCCTTTCATTAGTAACATCATGTCCAAGTTGATGAGCTTATCACATCCTTACCTCATTTCATCATTTCAGTTGTCATAGGACCACTTCGTCAGACTCCTCAATTCGCAATACGTTTGTTTTTTTTACCTCATCGAGCTCCATCTTGAGGTTAGTTGTCTTTTCATCAAGGATTGACTATGTCCTCGGGTTAGCTGCATTACGTTCAGTTCATTGTGTTGATCATCTCCATACATCGTTTTACTAAAATTGTCTTCGTTTGGTCCTTTCGGTGGAGTTCCCAAGTTTCTTCTTATGTGTCTATATAGTCTCATCGAGTCTTGTCTTAAGGTCTAGTCGTCTTGATTTGGCCTTTTTGGGGAACTTTCCCCATTAATAATTCGTCATTTACAATTTCCACGGTCATGTTGAGTTTGTACTTTTTCATTCTCATTAACATTATTGTCATGCTAGAAAATTAGTTTCACTCGGCTTAGCTCATCATGATAGTAGCATCAATATCTTGTTTTGAAATTTCTAAGTTCGTTTCACCCTCTCGACTATCTTTCAAGTCTCGTCAATCTGAGTATCTCAGTGTTTTGTCCGTTAAAAGTTATATCAAATTACATCCTTGTTATATGTCTTGCAACACTCTTTATTCGATGATTTTTTCCCCAAATCACATATTTCACCTTAAGGTTTTGTCCAAATAAACCATTGTGATATACTTCTCTAGTAAATAGGGAAATTAATACTCATCATTACCGGACATCGGAAATCATGCCATCAAGGTTTCAATGTCAAACTCCCAAGTTGTCTTGGTTACATCAAGCTTTTTATAAGTCCATGTTTATATTTATTCGATAATTAGTGATAGGGCCAATCCCCAAATCAATTGGATTTTCTTCTCTATAATTGTATGTGTTCAATTCTTTTATCTGATCCCATGTACTTATCTAATTTTGATGGGTCCTGACAAGATACTGGTGGTATTGGACCAGTTAAATGTAAACTATAATTCCACCCTAAGTTAGCTATAGAATACAATCTGCATACCCATATAAACATAGAATGCATTATTTAATTAAATATGCCTTTTTCCAATATATGTATAAGACATACACATATCTAATTTACAATTATTTCCTTCAATTCCTATAAGACATCAAAAGTATATTTCTTACAGTTTAAATTGTGATTCTTTTCATTATGAAATAAATATATATTAATTTTCTATATGGCTAAAGTATATGACTAATAGCTCCCTTCAATATAAATAATATATATACATATATATAATTTGTAACTCTTCTTAAAAAGGAAAAAAAATCACACTTACCTTTAATATATATATAAGCTTTTTCTTAACTTTCTCGAGAATACAAAAATTACAAATTACAATTCAAAATATCTAAAATACAATTCTTCCCCATGTAGATAAAATAAAAAGATACAAACTAAAGTAATGGAAAAATACACAGTTCTCAAAACTATAAGTGGATACAATTCTTTTCAATAAGTATTAAATGCATAAATTGTAATCCAATATGCATAAGTAATGATAACTCTACTTTTTGACACTTGAAATCCAATATAATTATAAATATTAAAACTACTTTTCAAACTTCACTTAAATTGTATATAAAAGCAAATGACTTCTACGGTCCAACCTTAATTTTTTTTTTTTTAATATGCATAAATCCCTTAGTATAAGTGAAAAGATTTCCTTTTCACTAAATGAGATTGTATGATTTTATTTGTGTTAAATTTTAAGAATTTACTTCAATCTGATCTAGGATCTTAACTGAGAGAACAACATGTACAACATATCTACAGCATATCAATCATGGAGACAATAATGCAAGCACACAAGAGACACAAAGATTTACTTGGGGAAAACCATAAAGGTGAAAAACCCCAATAACTTCCTCAGAGATAGATAGAGCAATGATACAACCCAACCATAAGAGATAGACATATCCTAGCAGCAGATCCTCCTCCTCCATAAGTGCGCCACTCCTCCTTGAGTGCATGAGTGAGAAGTGAGTGAGCAAATAGAGTTCCTCCCGCACTCTATTTATACTTGACTTGACTTTCCTTTTTACCTTACTCATGTAGGCTCGAACTTAACCACATAACATAATGCTAACTGGGCCGACTCCCAATAGGGTGGTCTAATAACCCTTTCACCGACATGGCCGACCCCCAATAGGGTGGTCTAATAACCCTTTGACCCACATGACTTATACAGGGCCGACCCCAACAAGGTGGTCTAATAACCCATCAATAATAAGTTACGACATTTACAATATAAATGACGACACTTCCTTATAGAGGAATAATACCATCTCTATAGGAATACAATATACATATATGTGAAATACATTCCAAAGTTACATATACATCAACACTCCCTCTTAAATAGGAAGGTATTTCTCAGCACAGTTCTTCTAGAACAAGTCATCTTCTCTGGATCATCGTCACTGGATAATCGTCATCGAGTCATCATCATCGTCACTGCTGCTGCTATCTCAATCAATCTCTGAATCTACTCGTCATAGGAAGTTCTATAGAGCCAGTCCTTTTTCATACTGGATGTAGTCCCACCACCTGCAGGTCTTCATCATCACTGGCCATAATGTAGAATCCTCAGGACTTATTACGTGCGTCACAAAACCTGGCTGCAGCATCCCAGTCTATTCCAAGGACACAACTCTACCTATAGGATCTCCCAGGAGCACATTACATGTGACCCATCACAAAACATGGCTGAAGCATCCCAGGCTGTTACGAGCACAGGGCTCTACCTGTCGGATCTCCCAGGAGCACATTACATGTGATCTCACCACAAAACCTGGCTGAAGCATTTCAGGTTGTTATGAGCACACGGCTCTACCTGTTGGATCTCCCAGAATCACATTACATGTGGTCCACCACAAAACCTGGCTGAAGCATCTGAGGCCTTTTTCATCCTGTCCAGATCTCCCAGGAGCAAATTACATGTGGTCATGGCAAAACCTAGATGAAGCATCTGAGGCCTTTTTCATCCTGTCCAGATCTCCCAGGAGCAAATTACATGCCATAGGACAAAACCACGCAAGAGCATCTGCCAGATATCCCAGGGCACTGAATTACATGCCATAGGAAAAACCTCGAAAGACTATCTACAGATCTCCCAGGGCACAAATTATATGTCCTCCCAAAGAAAAACCTCGAAAGAGCATTTGCCAGATGTCCCAGGGCACCGAATTACATGCCATAGGCAAAACCTCGAAAGACCATCTGCAAATCTCCCAGGGCACAAATTACATGCTTACCTGCACAACCTGATCCACGGCCACAAAGTATCATCTGATACTCATCAAACATCATCCTAATGTACACATGATCATCCTGATCATCATCACTGCAACATCCTGATGCATGTCATCTGGAGAAGCTCGTCATCCACGATCATCCTGATCATACAATGCATTCATCTGATGCACACCAAGTATCCACCTGATACATATATAGATGCATGATCCACACAATGTATCCATCATCATACATACATGATCCACACAATGTATCCATCAATCATACATGATCTACCTGATCATACAAAGATACATGATCCACACAATGTATCCATCAGCATACATGATCTATCTGATCATACAAAGATACATGATCCACACAATGTATCCATCAGCATCCAACATGATGCGTACATACATAAATTATCCATCTGATCATATCCAGCATCCAACATGATGCATACATACATAAATGATCCAACTGATCATATCCATCATCCAACATGATGCGTATACAAAATACATATATACATATAATGATCCAACTGATCATATCCAAGCAGAAACCAGAACATCATCCTGATGCTCATCATCCAATGCTTACATCCACAGCCATGTGAAGGATCCCCCTTCCAACATGATTGGAATGGCTTCAGCAAATGTGTCCATCACTTCTTCCTTGAAGTGTCTTCGATCTGAAGAACACCAAGCCTCTCTCTAAAGTACTCGAACTTCACCCTCGCTAGTGGTTTCGTCAGCACATCTGCAATCTGCTCGTCCGTCGCAACATACAGGAGCTTCACAGCTCCTCTCTGCACCATATTCCTGATATAGTGATATTTGATCTCTATGTGTTTCGACCTGCCATGAAACACTGGGTTCTCGGACAACTTCACACAACTCTGGTTATCACAGAAGATACCAGTAGCATCCAACGGGAGATCAAATAACTCAGACAGTAGCTTCCGAAGCCATACTATGTCACAACTAGCTGAATAGGCTGCAACATACTCTGCCTCAGCTGTACTCAGTGCTACGCAGGACTACTTCTTGCTAAACCAAGAGATCACACCTGATCCCATACTAAAGCAACACCCAGATGTGCTCTTCCTATCTGCAGCATTGCGAGCCCAATCTGAATCAACACAACCCTGCAGGTTAAACTTTTGATTCGCTTCATACTTGAGACCATAATCCACTATACCCTTCAGGTACCTCAGAACATGCTTTACAGCAACCAGGTGAACACTCCTCGGATCCATCAGGAACTGGCTCAATGTGTTCACAGCAAAGCAAATGTCTGGTCTCGTGTTCGTCAGGTACATCAAGGACCCAATCATCTGACGATGCATAGAGACATCAATTGGCTCAGATGAAGCATCACATAGAAGCTTCAGATTCGATGCCATAGGTGTGGCCATGGCCTTGCAATCCATCATCTCGAACCTCTTCAGGATCTCTACTACATACTTCCCTTGTCCAAGGAAGATTCCTTCTGCACTCTGCCACACCTCCATGCCAAAAACAAATAGTGTATCATCCCCAAGTTCTTCATCTTGAACTCGGTAGTAAGCTTCCACTGCATGTCGGCAATCAATCTATCTTCACCATACCAAGTTCTGCACATATATGATTTCCTGTCATGTGTCTCAGAACCAAGTGGCTGCTCCACATACACTTCTTCTTCAACTACACCATTCAAGGAAGCTGTCTTGAATCCATCTGGTGTATCTTCTATTTCATCACTTTTATATTTCTCTATGCTGCCATCTGCAACATGCTTGATCTGATAGTTCCATTTGAAAGTCACAACAGACTTCCCTTCAGCTCTTGGGACCACATCCCAAACATCGTTCTTCATAATCGATGGATCATGGCATTCTTCCCGTATCCTGGGAACTTCAATATCTTCAATAGATAATTTTGTTTCTAAACAAATGTTGTAGTTCTTCTTTTGTAGGTGATGGCATTCGATCTTTCCTACACAACAAGTTAAATTGCATGATTAGAAAACATCTCATAGTTTTCAGAACAAATTCTTACACATAAATAAATATGTCATACAGTCATGCAATTATCTTAGCCAATGCTTCAATACAACATTTATCCATATTCCGTAACTTTCTAGATGCCTTCCAATCTCTACCAGAACATTGTTAAGAGTGTGCACAACTCACAACATGTCAGCAAAGAGGTTTCATTCTACATAAGTAGCAATGGAAAGTTGTACAGTGCCATAGGCTACTTACCCATGCATATTAGTAGTATACTATTCATCAATGCAACTATTCTAATATGCATAATACACAACCTAATTCTAGGAACATCAGTATATACATTATTGAACAGTATTATTTAAACAATAAAATATGCAAGTAATGACAATTCAAATACTTATCTTTGTTTGTTCGTTGGGTGGACTCCCTCTGAGTCTTCGCTTCCTTATAGGAGCTACTGGAGTCCTAATCTGAAGTAGCTTCTTCTACACCTTTTGATGTGGAATGTAGAGAGATGGTCAACTCCCTCTGAATATCTGCATCCTTGCAGAAACCACTAGAGTGTACTCCCTCTTGATCTTTGCTTCCTGGATTACTTGTCCATGAACTTATATTCATTCTCGATCCCTATGCATGCTTGTTAGTATCATCATTGTGTTATCCTCTAGGTCTCATATGTAATCAAACATTCATTAGTATAATCTTAATAAAACACAATAATCTCAAGCATGTATAATCAAGATCATTTCAAACACAGATAATAAACATTAGTATTCAAGGTTTCAGGGAAGTATTCTTTTACTCATGCATATTCTTATTTGATCATAGGACTCTTTTGGTTAGTTAAATCATCAATCAAGATAAGAGATATAATATGCATAAAAAACTGTGATTACTCAAACCTATACCTTCATGATTCTTCTGGTTAGTCATATCATCAATTATGCATACAACCATGACTATTCAAACCTATGACTTCATGAATAATCATTATCAACAACACACCAACATAAGATCCTAACACAAGGTAGGATTCTATCTTGATATAGGAAAAACATACCTGGATTAGCATGCTAGCTAGTTATATCTAACATACTCACATGATGTCTTCTTGTTCTTCTTCAATGACTTGTGCTAGTAACCTGTATATCTCATAGGTTAACCATTATAAAACCAAGTTATACATACCTTGTAAATGGATCTTCTATGAGATCCATGACAATGGATGAATCTTTGTCCTTATGTCATCATGATCATATGTTCTTGAACCAGAACATGATTTGTCTTTCTTGGTGTACCTTTCATGTTAGTAGGAAACATAAACCTCATACAACACCATAATGCATTAGAACAATCATAAGTGTCAACACCCTAACCAATGAATATCTTCTATCATGCATTCATAATTTTGTTAAGGTGATACGACAAATCTAAAATCAAGATTGTACTAACCGTAATAACATGAAGACAAACATACCATAAACTTAATCATGAACAAATATCGAAACATACCTCGATCACTCATACCGGTCGAGATCGCTTGTAATATCCTTATGTAAGGCCTTAGCCTCATCTCCCTCTGAAACAGGACCTTCTTCACTCATGCAGATGATCAATCCATCTTCTTCTAGGATTAACCCAATCCACTTGATTTGCAAGAACTGGACCTGGAGCTGGATATGGGTTTGTCAGAGAAACCCCAAAAATTCAAACTTTGAATTTCAAACTTCTGAAAGGATAGAAATATGCGCCTTGATGAGCTGATCAAACTGGTATATTCAGAATTTGAAAACTGCAAAGTTTCAGTCCTCAATTTTTCCTTTGAAATTTCTAGATTCACTGGACGTGACCCTGAACTGGGGTTTGATGAAGCCCACTCTTATGCCCAATCAAAATGTTTGATCCAAAGCTCTAAGCTTCTATTTTTCTGAGGAGCTTCCAGCCGTGGTCACAGATTTCAAAAATTCTCATTTTTACAGAAGCCCTAATTTTCCACTTTTCTGATCAAAGTCCCGAACTAGGGTCTGATCAAGCCCGGCCTTCTTCCCAACCAAAAATTTTGATCTTGGTCTCTAAATTTCTATTTTGATGAGTAGCATCCAGCCATGGTATCTGATAACAAAAATTCCAACTTTCTACGAAGCCCTAAATTCCGGAAGCCATGAATGAAGGTACTCAAAAATAATTCTGTTTTGACAGAAATATGTACCTGATTGTTTCTAGTGTACCTATGAAATTTTCGATCCACAGGGTCTGAAAAGGTTTCCTAAGATAGCCTGACCTGTTATCTTTCCATCCTGACACGTCTGACCTCAATTGGATTATCTGAGAGAGAGTTATGCCAAATGTCGCAACGTGACCTGTTTTGGGATAAAACAAGAGAGCGAACTTGTACGGCGTGCCACGTGTCACTGTTTGAGCTTTGGCCTCTAAAAAATTTTTCTGAGATATCTCGCCCTGTTATCTTTCCATCCTGACAGGTCTGACCTTCATTGGACTCTCTGAGAGAGAGTTATGCCAAGTGTCGCAACATGACCTGTTTATGGGATAATACAGGAGAGGAAACTTGTACGGCGTTCCACATATCACTAGCTCAACTTCGGCCTCTGCAAAATTGTTCTGAGATAGTACAGTCTGTGTACTACCTGTCACTTTTTATGAAATTTCATTTGGAGCTTCCTATCCCAAGTTATGACCTTTTTCCCAAGGTCACCTGATTTTGACTCAGATCTGGAAGAGGCAGAAACCCTATATTGTACAGATCATAAATCACAAAGTACAACGAATTAGAGGTTTTCCTTTGGACACAAGGTACCTGGAGATTTAAGCTTCGACCTGTAAAGATTTCAGATCCAAAACCTTCGCCAAAACGGATATATAGCGAAAGTGCTACAATGACTGGTTTTGCTATATCAAGCCCTATCATCGTAAGTGCAACAAGTGTCATACATGCCATATCATGCCTTCTTTCAGGCTAGCTCTAATACCATGTTAAATTTTAAGAATTTAATTCAATTTGATCTAGGATCTTAACTGAGAGAACAACATGTACAGCATATCTACAACATATCAATCATGGAGACAATAATGCAAGCACACAAGAGACACAAAGATTTACTTGGGGAAAACCATAAAGGTGAAAAACCCCAATAACTTCCTCAGAGATAGATAGAGCAATGATACAACCCAACCATAAGAGATAGACATATCCTAGCAGTAGATCCTCCTCCTCCATAAGTGCGCCACTCCTCCTTGAGTGCATGAGTGAGAAGTGAGTGAGCAAATAGAGTGCCTCCCGCACTCTATTTATACTTGACTTGACTTGCCTTTTTACCTAACTCATGTAGGCTCAAACTTAACCACATAACATAATGCTGACTGGGCCGACCACCAATAGGGTGGTCTAATAACCCTTTGACCCACATGGCCGACCCCCAATAGGGTGGTCTAATAGCCCTTTGACCCACATGACTTATACAGGGCCGACCCCAATAAGGTGGTCTAATAACCCATCAAGAATAAGTTACGACATTTACAATATAAATGACAACACTTCCTTATAGAGGAATAATACCATCTCTGAGGAATAATACCATCTCTATAGGAATACAATATACATATATGTGAAATACATTCTGAAGTTACATATACATCAACAATTTGTAATCGATTATAAAGTTCTTCTAAATTCAACGACTAAGTAAACATTTTATTTTCCTTTATAATTGCAACATACAACGTCTCCTTTCAGATAAGTATAATCGAAAATAAATGAGAGTGAGGTCTTAATTCTTAAAGAATCAATCGACTGCGTTCGGTTTTCTAATGAGTTTTCATGAGCCACCATGTGGATGTGGTAGACTGGATGTACACATATTTATATAATTGATGCTTTAAAGATTGCCAAGTCTAGATACAAGGGTGATTATGCTTCTGCCAATGGTTCCAATGCCCTGTCGAGCTTCTATTTAGTATAACTGATCTGGCATGTCGAGAATTTACAGAATCCGGTTGTGGCAATGAAGCATTTTTGTATTTTCAGACTATAACAGGTAATGTAAGTTTAGGAAATTTATGTTTCTGTTAATAATTCTCTTGTCTTGTCGACTAAACAAAATAAAAATAAATAAATACGAAAATCAGGAAAACTTAAATCATTGATCATTAGGTTTTATTTTCAATTATTGTAGAGAATTTCTATTGTGGCACTGTACACAGCCTCGTATCTGCTTCAGTGGCCAACACCCTTCTTAAGCACGAATTTTCTAGACAGATTCTTGTCTAAAGGGACTTTTACAGGATACCCAAATTTAGGTCCTGATATATTTAAATATATATAATGTAATTTTTAACAAGTCGTTATCCTTCTCATAGTATACTAATAATTTTTAATCCTCCACTCAAATTATAATTCTCATAGCTCACAATGAAAATCCAAAATTATATATATATATATATATATATTAAACCTGACTTCTACTTCAATTCTTAGATTTCGAGTCGACGAACCATTAATAACAATCTTTTAATTTATCACTATAACCTCAACCAAATTTATATAAAACATAAACATCAATGAATTGAAAGATGGATGTCACATTAATAAAAATCGACTACATTATCACCTAAACATCAACCAAATTTATATAAAACATGACACCAACTAAATTGGATTATTGATATAATATTAATAAAAATCTTTTGAACTATCACATAAACGTCAATCGAATTTATGTAAACATAATACACACAACTGTAATATCGCTCATCGGCATATGGCAAAGATCCTAACCATTTAAAACTTGAACTCTACCTCACTGCTACTACAACTTCGAGCTACAAGTAAGGACATACCGAAAATTTAACAACCGCGCACCAACGTTGGTAACTCCTGCGATTTGGGGAGATCGCCGAGCATGAAATGAGCACAGGGTTAAATAACTACTGGCGTAGTTTTAGCAGTCTATCCAGTGGCGGCCGAGTGGAAGCACAACTGGCATCTCCATGCATCCTCAGAGAGGTCATGAAAAGGAAATTGCAAAGACGGTCTGACTCAATACGCAGCGAAGGAAACGGTCAAGGATACATGCTTACACACCCACAGAAGTAGATGACACAGTGTAAGGTATATACCAGAAAAGAAAGATTGGTGGCTCACTTGTGAATTAAAAATAAATTTCAGAAGGAAAAAGCTAGTAGGAGGACGCCGAGGTCATCCCGGTTTTTGGAGAAAGGAGATCCCTGTTGTCAACTGAGATTCGGTCAAGGGTTTACGTGTGCCGAACCATACCTAGCATGGATATTAAGGTTGCACTCTCATTACAAAAGACTAAACCAGAAGACATAACCGAATTCATACTCGGGGATCGCCAAACCATACTGATAAAAAATGCAAGGGAAGGTATACTATAACTATACATATATGTACTGACTACTAGAGAGCACACGCCGAAGTATACAAAATATACAGCCGCATGTTCTCCCATATTCGGTTGGGGATTGCATTCAATAAACTGAGAAGGGTGCTGCCCCTTCCATTCAAAACCAAATAAACTGTATTAAACTCAAAGCAAAACAAACTGAAAATTACTCAATCAGTCGGAGTGGGATCGAGTTTTTACTTTCTTATGAAAGAGGAAAGTGCGATAAAAAATTAAATAACTGAAACAAGTCTCTGCAGAAGTGCCAGTAACGTTATGGGGTTATTGGCATAAAATAATAATAATAATAAAAATAAAATACAAAGACGTGATCTATACGGAGTCTGCGAAAAGATATGGTAACACCTACAATGACGTCTTACACCCTCTTAATTAAAGACAAAGATCAACGAAAGATGCGTAGGCAGTTGTTTTCCTTTGGTGGTTACAAAACCATAGTTCCAAGTGTCACCGAGTGATGAACACAATGAATCTAATACATGCATTCCTTGAGTATTTAACGTCGATAAACAAGGGGCTCAAATCTCGATGCTGTACAAGCGCTAGGCACCAAACTGCAAGGCTATCAACTACTACCACCAGGTGTCAATTAGCTAGGTGTAAACCTGTTCGAGGTAAAAGGAATGCTAAATTTTTGGTCACAACTGTGTTGGAAATATCATAATTAATGAGCTGATAGTGTATCTGATATGCGCCGGCTCTGTCAGACCCAGTCGATCATTCTGTCATTCTGCAATGTCAACAGTCAGTCGGTTTGCAGCCAATCCGGCGCACGTCTTGTAGTATTTAAGAAGCCGCGTCTGTAGTTCGCAGGCTCATAACTTCTTGGGTAGAAATTCATTTATGTGTTTAATGGAACCCTATAGCTTCCAAGTGAAGCCATCTTGAGTCAGTGTAATGAAACTCTATAAATACAAATCAATCACAGAAGAATAAAAAAAAGAGATGTAGAGATGAAAGAATAGAGATAAGTGAAGAAGAGGAGAAGAAAATCAGGTGAAGTGTTTCAAGAGCCCAAGCTCTGTGTGAATGTAAAAGAGTGAAATCTCATCTCTCTGTATTGCGGCAAAGTTACTCTGTTTTACAGTGGTAAATATATAAGTTCTCAGGTTTCATGTATTCATTCTCAAGAATGTTTGTTTATGTATGCCGCGCATCTACTTCATATTTAGTTGTGTGAATGTTGTTCACATTTACGCATAGTAAATCAAATCAAGAATTCCCAAGTATTTCACGGTGGTGAATGCCCTAGTTTAACGCCCAGTAACATCTACATATATTGCAGTTCTTATGTTTTAAGACAAAGTTTATTTAAGTTTGAGTTGTGTGCACTTAAATAGGTATACAAAGTTAACCGCACAGTTAACCTTTGTAAAAGTGAAAAGTGTGTGCAAAAGTGATTTGTATAAAGTGCGCGAAGTCAAGTTCTGAAAAGTTAGAGTAGCGCGCATTTATGCAAAGTAAAGTATTGTGCAAAGTCAAAATTTGTGCATTTGCACAAAGTTTATGTGCGCAGTAACCTTTGCAGTAAGAAAGTGGAATCACATAGTAGAAACGCGCGCGTAATAAAAGGTTGAATCGCACAGTTAATTTGAGCGCGGTAAAAGGGTAAAAGTGAATAGCCCATGTAATCTCCCCGCGATCATTTTGTGAAGGAAAATCTTTTATAAAGTGGAATAAAATTAAAGCAAAGTACTTGCTAGGCATAGCGCATGTCCTTAGCAAAAGAAAAGAAAATATTATTCATGTATCATGCAGTGAATTTTTGATTGACTGCACGTGCACCCCTCTTTCTGTTTATCGCGCAATGAATTTTTAATTGAGTGCACACGCACCCCTCTTTCCCTTCATCTGGTATCAAAACCTTGGTTTATGGAAAGTAGAATTTGTATTTACAAAAGGGAAAAGTGATTAAGTATGGCTTCCACTTAGGGTAATATGCAAACCCCAATATTTACTGGTAAAAATTATGAATATTGGTCTCTAACAATGAAGGCTTTGTTTAGAGGTCTAGATGTATGGGACATAGTCCACACTGGTTATGTAGAACCAGTAGATGCAACAACATACAGCAATCTCACAAAAGCTGAGAAGGATGTTCTAAGAGAACAGAGGAAGAAAGATGGAAAGGCATTGTTCCACATTCATCAAGTGACACATGTATCAATACTCCCAAGAGTAGCAGCAGCGCAGTCAGCAAAGGAAGCGTGGGACAGATTGGAAACTGCATATCAAGGTTTCAAAAAGGTAAAAACTATCAAACTTCAGATTCTTAGAAGAGAATTTGAATCTATATCAATGAAAAACACCGAGTCAGTAGACTCATTCTACACTCGTGTAGTTGGTCTGGTTAATCAAATAAAGTCTCATGGAGAAACTCTAACTGATCAAAGAGTTGTTGAAAAGGTTCTTAGAGTTTTGTGAAATAAATTTGAATCTTTGGTTGTGACCCTAGAGGAAAACAAAGATCTGTCCCAATTTACTATTGATGAGTTGCAAGCCTCATTACTCAATCATGATCCATAGATTCAGTGGTTCAGATACATCGCTGGAAGGTGCTTTCGCAGCATAGTAATCCATAAGCCGTGGAAGAGGCAAAGGAAGATCAAACTCTAGAGGTATAGGATGAATTTCATTCAGAGGAGGTCGTAGCAGCAGCCCCGTGCATGGCACTGGTAGAGGCCAAAAGCAGACCACCAATCAGCCAAGTGGACAAAGGTATGACAAATCAAAAATTCAATGTCATTACTGTAAGAAGTATGGTCACTTCACATATGAATGCAGGAAGAAGCAGTATGACCAAGGAAAGCAAGGTGAAGCACAGTCAGGGAACAACAGTGCTCCGAACAGTTCATCATTCTTAGCATGCACATCTCCACTGGAATGCAATGCTGTCCAAGAAAGTCCAAATGACATATGGTATTTAGAATTAGGCTGTAGCAATCATATGACTGGTAATTTAAGTTTATTTTCCAGTCTAGATAAATCAGTTCAAACTCATATAACGCTTGGAAACAACATTCAAGTTACTATTTTGGGAAAGGGTACTGTTGATATTCTAACCAAATAGGGGGAGCAGAAATATATGCATGATGTGTATTATGTTCAAGGTTTGAAGCACAACCTGATGAGCATTGGTCAGCTGTTGGAAAAAGGTTACAGAGTTCACATTGTAGGAAAGCGCTGTGTGATCAAGGACATATACCCAAGCAATTAGTTAATTGTTGAAGTGGAGATGACAAGCAACTGCTTGTTTCCTTTGAGGATAAGACCCATCATAAGAGGAAAGACAACTCAAGTTGTTCATGCAAGTCAGAATGAGAATTCTGGAACTGTGCTACATGCAGAGAGCAAAGGAGTAGAAATTCATTGCGTAGCAGAAGAGAAGGACAGTGCAATGCAAGCAATGTTTCAAACAAAAATGAAGGATGAATCATGGTTATGGCATTTCAGATTTGGACATCTGAATTTTGGTGGGTTGAAGCTACTGCACATGAAGGACATGGTGAAAGGATTGCCATTGATCGAAAATCCAGAGAGAATTTGTGAAGGCTGTATTTTTGGAAAGCAACATAGAGAGACTTTTCCAGTAGGAAAGTCATACAGAGCGCACACACCACTTGAAATCATGCATTCTGATATTTGTGGACCGATGCAAACATCGTCCATGGGAGGATGCACTTATCTTCTCACATTCATAGATGATTTCACAAGAAAAACATGGTTCTATTTTCTAAAACATAAATCTGATGCATTTGATTGTTTTCAGCAGTTCAAGGCACTCATGGAGAAGCAGAGTGGGTACAACATCAAGATATTGAGAACTGATAGAGGTGGTGAGTATATTTCAAATGATTTCTTAAATTTTTACAAAAATCATGGCATACAGAAGCAGTTCACTATGCGATATACACCACAGTAGAATGGTATCCCAGAAAGGAAGAACAGAACCATTATGGAGATGGCGCGCAGCATGTTGGCTATCGCACATCTATCAAACGAATATTGGGCTGAAGCATTCGTAACTGCGGTATACATCATGAATAGATGTCCGACGAAGAGAGTGAAGAACAAGGTTCCGCAAGGAGCATGGACAGGTATGAAACATAGTGTTTTGCATTTAAATTTTTTTGGTTGTGTAGCATACGCACATGTTCCAGATGATCTAAGAAGGAAATTAGACAAAAAGGGATAGAAATGTATTTTCATTGGATATTGTGAAGACACAAAGGAATACAAGTTGTATGATCTAGTTGCAAGGAAATTCATCATCAGTCGCGATGTTCAGTTTGTGGAAAATAAAACATGGGATGGAACAGTAGAAAAGAATGTGAAAATCGTGTCACATGTTGAACATGATGACAATGCAGAAGATGTGGATGAGACTCCGCATATAAATCAGAATTGCTCAACTCCGACTACTCCGAGGATTGCGCAACATGCTCTAGCGCAATCAACTCCAACACAAGTCGCATCTCAAGCTACTCTGACAGGCACACTAACTGCGCATCAAAATCCATCAAGTAGTTCAAGCAGCTTGACACCAGCAACTCCGCCAAGGACAAGAAGTCTGCGCGAGATATATGAGGCTGGTTCACCTAATTCATTCTCATGTTTTGCATTATTTACTCAAGTTAATGATCCTCTAAGTTTTGAAGAAGCAATTGAAAATAAAGTTTGGGTGCAAGCCATGGATGAAGAAATAGAATGCATTGAGAAGAATCAAACATGGGAATTAGTTGATGTTCCTAAGGACAAGGATGTCATAAGAGTAAAATGGATTTACAAGACCAAGCAAGATGCAGATGGAAATGTGCAGAAGCACAAGGAAATATTGGTAGCAAGAGGGTTCACTCAGCATCCAAGCATTGAGTTCAATGAAACCTTTGCACCTGTAGCGAGAATGGACACTATCAGAACAGTATTGGCCATCACAGCACAAAAGAAATGGCATGTCTATCAAATGGATGTTAAGTCCACATTCCTAAGCAGTTATTTGGAAGAATAAGTATACGCAGAGAAGCCACAAGGTTATGAAGTTTCCGGACAAGGACACAGAGTGTACAGACTGAAAAAGGCACTCTATGGTTTGAAGCAAGCTCCCAGAGCTTGGTATAGTTGCATTGACTCATATCTCATTCAGAATGGATTTCAAAGAAGTGAATGTGAGCCAATGTTGTACAAAAAGATCAACAAGGAAGGTAAGAAGTTAATTGTCTTCTTGTATGTAGATGATTTAATATTTACTTGTGATTTTGGCATAGAAGAATTCAGAACAGTCATGGAGAGTGAAATTGAAATGACTAATTTGGGGCTTATGAAGTATTTTCTGGATATTGAAGTCCAGCAGACTGAAAATGGTATATTTATATCACAGTCAAAGTATGCAAGTGATGTCTTGAACATGTTTAAGATGTTGAATTACAAGATAGCTCCAACACCAGTGATAACAGTTTTGAAATTGAGCAAGGATGATGATGGATCCACTATAGATCCTACTCTGTTTAAAAGGATCGTTGGTAGCCTAATGTATCTAATAGAAACAAGGCCAGACATCATGTATGGAGTCATCCTAATCTCAAGATTCATGGAGTCACCAAAAGAATCGCATTGGCAAGCAGGTAAAATAATTTCTAGGTATGTAAGTGGAACAAAAGACTTTGGTATTTTGTATTCAACCTTAGAAATTTTCAAACTCATTGGATACACTGACAGTGACAATGGAGGTAGCATATATGACAGAGAAAGCACATCTGGGAATACATTTCATGTAGGAACAGGTGTTGTATCATGGGCTTCAAAGAAACAGCCCATAGTAACTCTCTCTTCAGCAGAAGCAGAGTATGTTGCAGCAACAAGCGCAACATGTCAAGCAGTTTAGATGCGCAGAATGTTAACTGATCTGTCCCAGGTCCAGCAAGAACCCACAGTCATTGACTGTGATAACAATTCAGCTATCGCATTTTCAAAGAATCATGTGTTTCACAAGAGAACCAAGCACATCGACACAAGGTATCACTTCATTAGAGAATTGATAAACAACAAGGAAATCTGTTTAGAATTTTGCAGGTCTGAAGATCAAGTTGCAGACATATTTACAAAACCATTGGCAAAGGACCCATTCCAATTTCTGCAAAGTTGTTTGGGAGTGACAAGTTCTGCACAATGAACTATGTCATGAACAGAGCATGTTTCAGCTCTGAAATATTCTGTAATATTTTATTTTTGTTAAATGATCCCCATCCGCTCATAATTAAGGGGAAGCATTGGAAATATCATAATTAATGAAATGATAGTGTATCTGATATGCGCCGGCTCTATCAGACCCCATTCGATCATTCTGTCAATCTGCAATGTCAGACAGTAAGTCGGTTTGAAGCCAATTCGGCGCACGTCTTGTAGTATTTAAGAATCCGCGTCTGTAGTTCACAGGCTCATAACTTCTTGGGTAGAAATTTATTTATGTGTTTAATGGAACCCTGTAGCTTCGAAGCGAAGACATCTTGAGTCACTGTAATGAAACTCTATAAATAAAAATCACTCACAGAAGAATAAAAAAAAAGAGATGTAGAGATGAAAGAATAGAGATAAGTGAAGAAGAGGAGAAGAAAATCCGGTGAAGTGTTTCAAGAGCCCAAGCTCTGTGTGAATGTAAAAGAGTGAAATCTCATCTCTCTGTATTGCGGCAAAGTTACTCTATTTTATAGTGGTAAATATATAAGTTTTCAAGGGTCATGTATTCATTCTCATGAATGTTTGTTTATGTATGCCGCGCATCTACTTCATATTTAGTTGTGTGAATGTTGTTCACATTTACGCGCAGTAAATCAAATCAAGAATTTCCAAGTATTTCACGGTGGTGAATGCACTAGTTTAACGCCCAGTAACTTCTACATATATTTCGGTTCTTATGTTTTAAGACAAAGTTTATTTAAGTTTGATTTGTGTGCACTTAAATAGGTATACAAAGTTAACCGCGTAGTTAACCTTTGTAAAAGTGAAAAGTGTGTGCAAAAGTGATTTGTATAAAGTGCGTGAAGTCAAGTTCCGCAAAGTTAGAGTAGCCCACATTTATCCAAATTAAAGTATTGCAGAAAGTCAAAATTTGTGCATTTGCGCAAAGTTCAAGTGCGCAGTAGAAATCGCACAGTAACCTTTGCGCATTAAGAAAGTGAAATCGCGCAGTAGAAATGCGTGTGCAGTAAAAGGTTGAATTGCACAGTTAATCTGCGCGCGGTAAAAGGGTAAAAGTGAATAGCGCATGTAATCTCCGTGCGATCATTTTTTGAAGTAAAGTGTTTTATAAAGTGGAAGAAAATTAAAGCAAAGTACTTGCTAGGCATAGCGCATGTCCTTAGCAAAAGAAAAGAAAATATTATTCATGTATCGCGTAGTGAATTTTTAATTGACTGCGCGTGCACCCCTCTTTCCCTTCAAACTGGGCGTCGAGGATGTAAAGAGAAGGATAATGCGAATTAAGTGAGATTCTTTTCTCAGTTGTTCGTGGAGGTAGCAATCAGGATGATACTCTGGAAAAATTGCAGAGGTAGATCCGTCCACCATTAAAGTGGGGATCTCTCAAACACTGATCGCGTGAGTGGATGCACACTCTAAAATCTTGACGGAGTTAACCATGGACAGAAAATCAAACACGATGAAGTATGATAATCAACAAGAAGAGTGCACTAGCGTTCTAAAAGTAGACAAGGATCCAATACGAAATACGATTTATATACTAAAAGCAAACAGAGATCTACAAGATATATGGTTCTGCGTTTCTGGAAGCAAGCAATTGATCAATCAGAAAAATACAATTGGGGTACTAAAGTTAAACCGAGATTGATATTTAAATTTATATCTGTGTTCTCAGTGTAAACAGAGGTATATATAATTCTTAGAAAATGCTAGATAGGCAGAGATCTGAAAATCTCAATTACCGCAAATATACAGAAAACGTTTATGGAATTCTCAGATTTACAAATTTTTAGTTGAATTCTAACTTTTCTCTCAATTATATAATAATAAGAATTGTACATAAAACCTCTAATATACAGCAAACATACAGAAAACTATTCAAGAATTCTCAGATCTATAATTTTTAAGTAAAACATATATAGGTATGAATTAATACAATAAATAAGAACCTGTAGGAACAACGGCTCTGGTCGAAGGTGTAATCCCCCAAAGATTGTTGCTGCAATCCAGCTGTTGATCATCACGGTAACCAATGAACCCCTAAAAAAAAAAAGAGTCTGGTGCCCTTTAGGCTCGACTGGATTTGATATCAAATGTAGGGCCCCTCCTTGAGGGTCCTCCTGAACTGAACCTGAAACTTTAACCACTTCATACAACAGATTAGCTATGATAATTATTGGAAAAATGATCTAAATAAATGAATAAATTAGCAAATTAAAACGAAAACATAACCCATCAAACGATCCATCTTGTCCACTGTCGTCCACGTCTTCCACAGGATCCCCCAGCAAAGCTCGTTTAACCATAAGCGAAGCAATCGTTAGCTTCGCCACCCAACCATAGTCTCATGCTTTCAGTCGCAAGGCCTCCCCCGAGATTTGGGTCGTATAGCTCACACACAATAATCAAGAAACTCAGCTTGGGATTCCCCCCCACCAAAGTTTCCAGCCAAACCCTCAATAGCAACAAGTCATGAGGTACCTCAAAATTACGATAGTCATCCAGGGTCTGGGTACTTTACCCATTCCCAATGCCTTCCTTTTAGAGGAAAATTCCATGCGACACATGTTGCTTCATGCATAAATAAATATTTTATTAAATTTATAATTTAATAATACTCATCCATCCATGTGTCAGTTTCTCTAAGAGATGCACCAACATTCCTAAGTTTTCTCATGTTTGTCCCCAAGATATTTCACTTAACTCCTAGATTTTTGGTGTAGGTGGAGTTGACTAGGTGTCCATGCCTAGGATTCCATTTTTCTCCTAAATAATTATTTTTAATATTTTTAAATACTCAAAAATATTCTTTCATATGCAAATGAATAAATAACCATTTCTAGTATTTTAAATGCAAAAATATTCTTTTATGTGCAAATGCATAAATAACCATTTCTAATGTTAAAAGTACTAAAATGCATTTTCCTAAGTAAATGCTCTAGGTGCAATTTATACGTTTTTAGGCCATTAAGTTAACAATCATTTTTACTAGGATCCTGGTGCCACGTTGTTGGGCCTCCCCATTCCTTAATTCATTTCCCCGACATGGCGCCACTCCGTTGGGTCCAGTCATCAATCGTTTCCATTTCTTGGCAAGGTACCACATCGTCGGGTCCTTGCGTCCACTCTTTTTGTTCTCGGTAGGGTACCGCATCGTCGGGCCCTTCTATCGCCATCCTTTCATTTTGACTTGAGGGAACTTCATGTAGGGATTTCAAGAGCCGTTACCTTCTATCCTCCGTCTACACGCTATTAGGGACTAATGGCACTGAGGAGTGAGTCCGTTCTCACTACACGCCCCCCAACTCGTACGTGACCAACTCCGTCCTAGCCCACCTCGTACGCCCTCACGCTTTCCTCTTGAGCAAGCAGATCAGTGCTTATATGCTCATGCGTGGTATTCCGTCGGAAGTCGAAATCATCGTCGCTTTGTGTGTGTGTGTGATTTATTCGTACTCTATGACCCTTCAATTCATTTGTGTGTCCGTCGATGAACCGTTTCATGTGTCGCTACACACATTTCTCACAAACATATATTAGTAGTACTATCCTCAATTATCATAATTTGATTGATCGATCTGCTACTTCTTTAAGCATTTATATTTTCCTCATAACATTACTCATTCATCTAATCAGAATGCATCTCGTCAATATTTACTTTCTTCGTTCTCATCACATAATCACTCATACAGCTAGTCGTTAAGCATCATTCACATGTACATTCTCCATAATCAAAGTTAATTGTTAAACAACATGTAATCATTCATTTACCTCAACTATCCAGATACAGATATATCATTATTTATTGATTCACAATCAATCCTAATCTGCACGAACACACTCAAAATAAAATCAAAGGTTCATTTTATTAATGTTTCAATCAGTCAGGTCACTCAACAGGTTCCCTCAAGGTCTGCAGTAGTCTAGGGGCACTACACAAGCTAACCCAAATGGTGTGCTTGATCATGTACTACTGCACAGGGCCAATGTTGAAATTTTTTTAATTTGTGCTTGCATGGACTGAAATTTGGCATGGTTAGACTAGACGCATGCATTGATGGTGTGGAAAGGTTTTGAGACTCAAACATTACTGACACACACAATTTGACAATAAAAAACCATATCTATAGATTAATTCAAGTACTGCACGGGGCCAACTTGAAATTTCAACAAGAAATTGGAATCATGACATACGTGGGAGCCTCTCAACTATGAACTCGGGCGCCATCAGCCTGCGGAATCCCTGTCAAGGATGCGCCCTCCCTCTGCTTAGGATGGATCCACCTCCTGATACAAACTCAGAGGAACGTTGATAGAGGATTGAAGATGCCTTTCGGGCCCTAGTGGCTTCCACTCCTCCCTTTCTCCCACCTGCTTCGGATTCCAACGATGTCTTTGTCAAGAAAGCAGCTGCCCCACGAATCCAGATCATGGTGGCAGCTTCACGATTAAAATATTTAGCTTTAAGTGAAAGAGGTCTGATTGGTCAATTCACTGGGATCTAGCCCTCCCCAAAAACTATGGATTCCTCGATCAATAAAAATTGGATGCCCCTGATCTCAAGGGGTTTACAACATTGCTTCTGCGGTAAGGGTTTATTCACATTCCTGTTTGAATTCAAAGCTGATAGAGATCTAATTTTCAGGAGCAAGCCTTACTTTATGGGCTCCCGTGCTCTTTACCTAAACCAGTGGAGCTTGTTAATTTTTTAAGCATTAATTCAAGATACTCTATGATCTTTATTGAGAGAATAACATGTACAGTTTAACAATGCATATCAATCATAGCAAGCATATCAATCATCATGAGATGCAACCAAAAGAGACAATAGACACAAAGAGTTTCCGTGGGGAAAACCCTAAGGTGAAAAACCCCACAACTTCCTCAAAGATAGATAGAGCAATAGTACAACCAAATTACAACCAAAGTACACAGAGATAGATGCCTCCTAGTAGCTGATCCTCCTCTTCACATGTGCGCCACTTTCCGAGTGATGGAAGTGTGAGTTCTGAAGTGATCCAAATAGAGATCGAGAGATCTCTATTTATACTTGTCCTGACTTCCCAATGAAATTATGGGGCCGACTTGTCTAGCTTAGCTCAATAACCTCATGTTACATTAATCTGGGTCGACCCCTTACAAGGTGGTCTAATAACCCATCGACAAGTTAACACACTTGTGACACTTGTCAATACAAATGACGACACTTTCGTATAGAGGAATAATACATCTCTATAGGAGTACAATAAATATATATATGAAATACATTCCGAAGTTACATATACATCAACACTCCCTCTTAACTAGGAAGGTATTTATCGACACATATTATCTAGCGCAAGTCTTCTTCTCTGGATCATCGTCATCGATGCATCATCCTCGAATCATCGTCATCATCACTACTGCTGCTATCTCAATCAATCTCTGAATCTACTCGTCATAGGAATTTCTACAGAGCTAGTCCTTTTTCATACTGGATGTAGGCCCACCACCTGTAGGTCTTCATTATCACTGGCCATACTATGGAATCCTCAGGACTTATTACATGCATCATAAAACCTTAAAAGAGTCTCTTGAATAGCAAGAACCCTAAAGTGCATCTGAAGCCTTTTTCATCCTGTCCATATCTCCAGGACTTATTACATGTGACTATCACAAAACCTTAAAAGAGTCTCTTGACTAGCAAGAACCCTAAAGAGTAATGAGTCCTTTCTCATCCTGTCCAAATCTCCAGGACTTATTACATGTGACCCCACCACAAAAAATTAAAAGAGTGTCTTGCCAAGCAAGAACCCTAAAGAGCATCTGAGGCCTTTTTCATCCTGTCTTGATCTCCAGGACTTATTACATGTGGTCACCACAAAACCTTAAAAGAGTGTCTTGCCAAGCAAGAACCCTAAAGAGCATCTGAGGCCTTTTTCATCATATCCAGATCTCCAGGACTTATTACATGTGGTCATGGAAATGCCTCGAAAGAGCATTTGAGGCCGTTTTCATCCTGTCCAGATCTCCCAGGTCTACTTACATGCCATCCCAGAGCAATGCCTTGAAAGAGCGTCTGAGGCCTTTTTCATCCTGTCCAGATCTCCCAGGTCTACTTACATGCTCATCTTGCACAAACTGTTCCACAGCCACAGAGTATCAACCTGATACTCACCATACATCATCCTGATGTACACATGATCATCCTGATCATCATCATTGCATCGTCCTGATGCATGATATCTGGAGCAACATCCTGAACCTCGTCATCCATGATCATCCTGATCATACAATGCATCTACCTGATGCATACCAAGTATCTACCTGATGCATACCAAGTATCTACCTGATACATATCATCATACATGATCCACCTGATACATACCATCATACATACCAAGATACATACCATGATCCACCTGATACATACCAAGTATCTACCTGATACATATCATCATACATGATCCACCTGATCATACAATGTATCCACCTAATAGATACATAGATACATGATCCACCTGCTTGCACAATGTATCTACCTGATATATATCAACATACATGATCTACCTGATCATACAACGTATCCACCTGATACATATACATATAAACTATCCAATCATCCAACATGATGCATACATACATAAATGATCCAACTGATCATATCCAGCATCCAACATGATGCATACATACATAAATGATCCAACTGATCATATAGAGTAGAGACTAGAACATCATCCCGATGCTCATCATCTAGCGCTTACATCCACAGGACCACAACCGGGTGAAGGATCCTCCTTCCACCATGCTTGGAATGGCTTCAGCAAATGTGTCCATCACTTCTTCCTCGAAGTGTCGTCAATCTGAAGAACACCAAGCCTCTCTCTGAAGTACTCGAACTTCACTCTGGCTAGTGGCTTCGTCAGCACATCTGCAATCTGCTCATATGTCTCAACATACAGGAGCTTCACTGCTCCTCTCTGCACCATATCCATGATATAGTGGTATTAGATCTCTATGTGTTTCGACCTATTGTGGAACACCGGGTTCTCAAACAGCTTCACACAACTCTGGTTGTCACAAAAGATACTAGTAGCCTCCAGCGGTAGATCAAATAACTCGGACAGTAGCTTCCAAAGCCATACTGCCTCACAACTAGCCGAATAAGCTGCAACATACTCTGCTTCGGCTGTACTCAGTGCTACGTAGGACTGCTTACTGCTAAACCAAGAGACAACACATGATCCCATGCTGAAGTAGCACCCAGAAGTGCTCTTCCTATCTGCAGCACTGCCTGCCCAATCTGAATCAACATAAACCTGTAGGTTAAACTTTTGATTCACGTCATACTTGAGCCCATACTCAACTATACCCTTCAGGTACCTCAGAATATGCTTTACAACAACTAGGTGAACACTCCTCGGATCTGTCAAGAACTGGATCAATGTGTTCACCGGAAAGCAAATATCTGGTCTCATGTTCGTCAAGTACATCAAGTACCCAATCATCTGACGATACATAGTGACATCAACTGGGTCAGATGAAGCATCACACAGAAGCTTTAGGTTCGATGCCATTGGTGTGGCCATGGCCTTGTAGTCCATCATCCCAAACCTTTTCAAGATCTCTACTGCATACTTCCCTTGTCCAAGGAAGATCCCATCTGCACTCTACCACACCTCCATGCCTAGAAAATACTGCATCATTCCCAAGTCCTTCATCTCGAACTTAGAAGCAAGCCTCCTCTTGGTATCAGCGATCAAACTATCATTACCTATAACAAACAGGTCATCCACATACAGGAGTAGTATCACAGGATTGCCTTCCTCAACCTTGTAGTAAAGGTTGGAATCCGCTTTACTCTTAGTAAAGACCAAACTGGATAGAAATTTGTCCATCCTACCATACCAAGTCCTAGGAGCTTGCTTCAAGCCATACAAAGCTTTCTTCAACCTGCACACATATGACTCTCTGTCATGTGTCTCAAAACCGAGTGGCTCATTAGAGAGATTTTGAGGTCAAAAAAGGGCCTCCTAAGAGATGTACTACAAAAATATGAGATATATTAAAATATTATGAATTGGGCGTTTTATGGGGTAGGTATATATGACAAGTCACCTCCCACACTATTTTCTATGCACAATATAAATAACCATGGTTGAGTTACTTTTCAAAATTCACTAGAAATAAAATTAATAAAATAAGTCTACCTTGATGTGACTAAGATTCATTGTAAATTCCCAAAAATGTATTGTCCTTTAACATTTATTTGTCTTGAACTTGTAAATGAAATTAAATAATAAAAAACATTTTTAAGAGTTTTTTTTTTAATTTTATGTTGACTTTTTATATTTAGTACTTTTCTCATGAATTTAATAATGTAATTTAATTGATAATTTATTTACATGTAAAATGTCAATAATATTATTATAATCCACATTGCATTTTTTTCCTTGGAGTAATCCACATTGCATTATTATTATTATTATTATTATTATTTATTAAATCTATTATTATTCTTTATTAGTTTGACATTATGTTATTAAATAGAATGGAGTGAATATATAATTTAAAATTAAAAACATAAAAATGATAATATATTATTTTATAAAAAAATGTGAAAGGACTTTTTTTATGAATTAAGAGTACTTCACCTTAAAATGACAATAATATTATTTTATGTGAAAGTGTGAAAAGACATTCATTATGAGTACTTTACTTGAAAATGACAATAATATTATTTTATGAAAATACTATCATTATGAGTACTTTACTTTATGACTTAAAAGTACTTACACCACTACCTTGGTTAACTATGTGTTTTCATCCACCATAGAAAATTTGACAAATAAGCATTCTTAACTCATGCAATGCCACCTCACCAATGGGGATGATGTCATCTACTAGAATGTGATTGGTTGTATTTTATAGTACATTTTCTTTGTTTTGAGGCCCTTTTTTGACCTCAAAATTTCTCTAATGATTCCACATACACTTCCTCTTCAACTACACCATTTAAGAAAGCAGTCTTGACATCCATCTAGTGTATCTTCCATTTCATCATTGTAGCCAGAGCAAGTACTGTTCTGATGGAAGTGTACCTGGCTACAGGAGAAAAAGTTTCTTCATAATCTATTCCCTCTTTCTAAGAGAAGCCACGAGCTCCGAATCTTGCCTTGTATTTCTCTATGCTGCCATCTGCAGCATGCTTGATCTTGTAGATCCATTTGGAAGTCACAACAGACTTTCCTTCAGATTTTGGGACAACATCCCAAACATCATTTTTCATTATTGATTGGTATTCCTCGACCATGGCATCATACTATTCTTTCTTTTCCACTGCTTCTTCATAACTGGAAGGTTCTTTGTTCATAATATCACAGAGTAAAGCAACATAGCTGGTATGAGATCTAGTTCTCTTCTTTGCTCTGTGTTCTTCTTCTGGAATGCCATATCTTTCTGCATCCTGAATGAGCTCTCTAGCCCATGCAGGTTTCCTCTTATGAGATTTATTCTCACGGGGTGGATCTACAGGTTCTTGCGGATCTTCAATTTCATGATCTGCATCTGGAATTGCTTCAGTCATAGTAGTGTCTAGAAATATAGTTTCCTTAGGTTCTTCATAATCTTCAACAGGTGTCTTCCTTGATTTGATGAATGCTGAGTTTTCATCAAATGTTACATCCTTGCTGACATCAATCTTCTTGAACCTTTGAAAGTATATTCTGTAAGCCTTTGAGCTTTCACTGTAACCCACAAAGATACCCTTCTTTCCTGAAGGATCTAGCTTGGTCCTCTTTTCCTTTGGTACATGTGTGTATACTGGATAACCAAATATTCTGAGATGGCTGACTTCATATCAGAAAAGACCCCTTTTGGTGTCTTGTTGTCCAATATCTTGTGGGGTGTTCTGTTCTGCACATATACAGTTGTCCTAGCTGCTTCTGCCCATAGATGCATAGGTAGATCCTGGTCATGCAACATTGCCCTTGCTGCTTCCATGATTTTTTGATTCTTTCTTTCTGCAACTCCATTCTGTTGTGGATTGTAAGGAGCAGTCAACTCCTCTTAATCCTTGAATCACTGCATAGCTTCTTGAAGTCACCTGAAGTGAATTCTCCACCATTGTCGGATCTTAATGTTTTGATCTTCTTATCAGTTTGGTTCTCCATCAAGGTTTTGAATTCCTTGAACTTATCAAACACTTCATCTTTGTTCTTCAAGAAGTAGACCCAAACTTCATCTTTGTTCTTCAAGAAGTAGACCCAAGTCTTCCTGGAGAAGTTATCAATGAAAGAGACATAGTAAACATACCCACTCAGAGAACTGGATGACATTGGACCACATACATCGGAGTGGATAATTTCCAAGATACTTTTTGCCTTGCTTTCACTACTTGGAAATGTCTTCTTTATGTTCTTTTCTTTTGCACATCCTTTGTAAACACATTCATGCTTTGTCTTAATTTCAGGAAGACCTTCTACAACTTTACTTGCAATTGGTAATGCTTTGTAGTGCATATGTGCAAGTCTTCTATTCCAAAGTTCACTTGGCTCCATGGAATCATGCACCATGGCATGTTCAGGTTGTCCCTTCAATTTATACAATCCTCCCACTTGCTCTCCAATCACCACTGCATCGTTTATGGTCTTTCCTTTTGGCCACATTAGAACTTGGCCGTCCAAAAATGCAACCCTCATACCTTTTGCATCCAATGCAGATATGGAGAGTAGGTTTTTCTTGAGCCTAGTTACATAAAGAACTTCTTTCATCTTCAAAGACTTTCCAGAATCTAGGTTGTAGGATGCTTCACCACTTCCTTTGATAGGGTATGGATAGTCATCCCCAAGTTTCAGTTTATGGGGTGATTCATGTTCAGATAGATTTACAAAAGATTCTTTAAACCCAGTCATGTGTTTGGAAGCCCTACTGTCAATAAGCCAATCATTACAACCATGATAAATAGTACCTGTGAGAGCAGAGATTAGAATATACTCTTCTTCGCTTGATGAGTCATCATCATCACTTTCTGCTCTCGCCTTCTTTTTTGGAGGTTCATCATCCTCAGCAACATGAGCATGATATCTCTTCTTTTTGTTATTCTTTTTCTTGTTGTTTTTTTTCTTCTTGGGACAATCTGCAACAAAGTGTCCCTTCTCATTGGATGTGAAGCACCTGAGATCTTTCTTCTCTTTATGTTGATGGTGGTGTGATTATATAAGATGGCTCTCTCTTAGGCTTGCTCCTTTTAGTGTTAGCTGCGAGAGCTTGGTCTTCACTTCCCATCTTTTCTTCTCGTGCTACAAGCCTTGTTTCTTCTTGAGAGCATTCCTCCCACAGTCTATTGAAAGAGATCAATTTCTTTCTTGCACAAATTCCTTGAATAAAAGAGTCCCATGACCTAGGTAGGCCATTCAGAGTGGTCATAACAACTTCACCATTGTCTACTACTTCATCCACAACTTCAAGTTGTTCCTTGATCTGAGAGACCTTGGAGAAGTAAGATTGAATGGTCTCTCAATTCAATAGCTTGACCCCTTTCAATTGATTCCGCAGAGTGATCTTCTGATTTATCTCCTTCCCTTCAAATAGCTTGGTCAAAGAGTCAAACATATCCTTGGGTGTCTTCAGAGATGACACATGTGGTATGAAATGGTCTTTGATAGAATCAATAATGATTCTCTTTGCCTTGACCAAGTTCTTATTATGCAATGCTTTAGCCTCTTCATCCTCTAGGATAGGGACCTCAGAGCTGATGTAGGTGTCCAATTCATTTTCCTCCATGATTAACCCAATCCTATACTTCCAAGCTCGGAAGTTATCAGCCCCTTCAAGCTTGTCCTCAAGCTTGGTGTGTTGAGACATCTTTAAAGAGTACTTCAAATGGAAATAGAAAAGATTTAGGTCTTACCACTTGATTTGCTGAAAACTGGATCTAGTCCCGGATTAGGGTTTGTTAGAGAAACCCTAAAACTTCAAAATGTTAATTTCAACTTTCTGAAAGGATAGAAAGATGTGCCTTGATGAGCTGATCAGCCTGGTATACATAGAATTTGATTTCTCCAAAGTTTCACCCTTCAGAAATGCCTTTTAGTCTTTCCGAATTCACTAAGGAGGACCCTGAATTATGGTTTGAGTTTCCCGGACATTTATCTAGCCAGAAATCTCAATCCAAAGCTCTAAACTTAGATCTTTTCAAGGAGCTCTCAGCTATGTCTTTAGATTTCAGAAATTTCCATTTTTTAGGAAACCCTAATTTTTAGGGCCAA
Source organism: Larix kaempferi (assembly GCA_027924585.1). Taxonomy (NCBI): domain Eukaryota; kingdom Viridiplantae; phylum Streptophyta; class Pinopsida; order Pinales; family Pinaceae; genus Larix; species Larix kaempferi. Next base: position 5,266,823 of record BSBM01000377.1, read on the forward strand.
AACTAAAAGTGCTCAAACTGAATTTTGATTAGACAGATAGATTCACCTTGCTGAGGAGAGTTAATCTATCATATTGCTTTTCCAAAATCTGTGGAGAGAAACCCAATAAACAAGAAACCCTGGTTTCCGCCACTGCATAATGTCTTCTTCTCAGGTTAGCTCTGATACCATGTTAATTTTTTTATCATTAATTCAAGATACTTTAGGATCTTTACTGAGAGAATAACATGTACAGTATATCAATGCATATCAATTATCATGAGATTCAAACAAAAGAGACAATAGACACACAGAGTTTCCGTGGGGAAAACCCTAAGGTGAAAAACCACACAACTTCCTCAGAGATAGAGAAATTGTACAACCAAAGTACACAGAGATAGACTCCTCCTAGCAGCTGATCCTCCTCCTCACATGTGCACCACTTTTCGAGTGATGGAAGTGTGAGTTCTGAAGTGATCCAAATAAAGATCGGGAGATCTCTATTTATACTTGTCCTGATTGCCCAATAAACTTATGGGGCCGACTTGTCTAGCTTAGCACAATAACCTCATGTTACATTAATCTGGGCCGACCCCTTATAAGGTGGTCTAATAACCCATCAGCAAGTTAACACACTTGTGACACTTTTCAATACAAATGATGACACTTCGTATAGAGGAATAATACATCTCTATAGGAGTACAATAAATATACATTAGAGGAGATTTCAATTTAAAATGGTCCTTCCAAAAATAATACAAATTCCATGTCATCATGTATTAGCTAATCAATATGTTTTAAAATTTAAAAAGGGAGCACCTAAAAAAATTGGTGGAAAAAAATAAAAGCTACTTTTTTGGATCGTATTTTGAACTTATCTTCTTGTAGGTTTACTCAAATTTCAAGCGGAAGGACTCGTTGGATGCCTAATTAAATTATGCATCAAACAAGTACCCATTTTTCATACTTTTAACAACATCCACGCCATGAAAAATTGAAAATACATTAAAAAAGTGTTTTCTCTCACTAGAAACACGTTTTTTTAATGTATTTTCAATTTTTCATGGTGGGGATGTTGTTAAAAGTATGCAACATGGGTACTTGTTGGATACATAATTTAATTATGCATCCAACGAGTCCCCCCACTTGAAATTTGAGTAAATCTACAAGGAGATAAGTTGAAAATACGATCCAAAAAAGTAGTTTTTTACTCTCTCTCTAGTATTATTTTATTATTTTATTATTATTTTCCTTAGGAGGCCCATTTTTTACCCAAATTTCCTCTAATGTATATGAAATACATTCTGAAGTTACATATACATCAACAGAGCTTAAATTTTGATCCTGAAAAAGACGTGCCCTCGGTTGTCCCAGTCTGGTTATGCCTCCCCCATCTCCTACTGCACTATTGGAATGACGAAACTCTCCAAGCAATTGGTAATGCTCTCGGAAACTACATTGACAAAGCAGAGCCAAAATTACCATTATTCTCCTACGCAAGAATATGTGTGGAAGCCAACTTGGAAAAAGGCCTACTGGAAATAGTGAACCTTCATATGGACACTTGGGAGCACATGCAGAAGGTAGATTATGAATAGCTACCTTTTAAGTGTAAAAAATTTCACGAATATGGTCATTTTGTCAAAAACTGTCCAAAATCATCCCTAGAAGCCTCTAAAAAAGTCCAAGAGGAAGGATGGAAACAAACAAGAAAGGGAAGGAAAACACACCCATCAGCTCCTACCGGCCAGGGATCTCAACCCAAGAAAAGCAAGGACAAGGATCTAGTAGACAAGGAATCCTAAACTAGAAACCAATTTCAATCTTTGCCACTAGAAGAAGGGGAAATTCCACCTTCAGAAACTATAACAGCTGATCCTGAATCAGAAGCAGTTCCAACCTCTTCTAGTTTAACCCCCCTTTCCGCAAGAGATGAAAGGATAGACGCGACAATAGAAGGATATACAACTCCTGGAGGATCCTAGGAAGATATGGTAAAACACAACAGATTCATACCACATATTTTCTCTCAAGAGTACTCATTTTCACAAGATACCTTGGATCTGCAAGATGTAACCCAGCCTTCGAATACAAGAGGGAGAAAATCACAACGATACCAAAGAGAGAAGGAAGCAGAAAGAGAGCTAGAATTGGGAAGGCAAAGAAGCCTAGAGGAAATGAAATTTCTTCATAATTCTAAAACCCAAGGCGTGGCAAAGTTGGATGGCAGATCCCTGGAAGAATCTCAAAAGACCAAGAAATAATGAAAGCATTCTCTTGGAACTACAGGGGTTGGGGGGGATCTAGTAAAGTGGAAGCATTAAAATACGTGATAAGATCTGAGAAACCAGACTTCTTGCTAATCCAAGAGACAAAAATGTTAGATGTTGAGGCCTCATAGCTCTCACGTCTATTTTGGAAGGACAACCATGGTAATGGGCTTAGCTCAAAAGGCGCCTCAGGGAGCATACTCACCTTAGTTGCTAGTAAATATTTGATTAAGTCACACAGAGAAAGGCAACATTGGTTACTCTCTGGAATAAATGAGAAAAACAATCAAAATTCCATATACATCTCCAATGTATACGGACCAACGCATCACAGGGATAAGATTATTTTTTGGGAAAATATGGCAATGTTAAAGGCAGAATTGCAGGGAATTCAATACTACAATACTACAATACTATCAGGGACTTCAATACTACAATCTTATCATTGCCGGAGACTTCAATACTACAATATCCAAGCAGGAAAATCGAGGAGGAACAAGGGTTAGGGACCCCTTTGGTGAGAGGATGGAGGATCTAATCGTTGATTTGGACTTTCTTGACATTGCTATGAAGAACAGGAAGTATACTTGGAGCAATAGAAGAAGAGGTCTAGGCCACATAACATCCAGATTGGACAGATTCCTGGTAATCTCTGCTTTCCTTCAGAAAGATATTATTCCATTTTCCCAAGCCCTTCCTTATGTTGTATTTGATCACAAACACATAGCCCTAACTCTTTCCTCCTCAGTCAATCTTGGTCCTTTACCCTTCCGTTTCAATCCGCTCTAGTTGCTTGACAGAAATATCTTAGAGATAATTCAAAATGCTTGGAACTACAGCTGCCATGGATCACCCAGCTGTATTTGGGAGAGTAAACTCATAGCTGTGCATCTTTCTCTTAAGCGTTGGGTAATTATCAAATAGAAGTTGTAGATTTGCACCAAAAAATGGAGAACGTTAAGGTAACCTCTTCCGTTATGAGTCAGGAGAAGGATTTGAATTTAAAAATCTTAAATTCTTCCAGGCATGAGGAAGAGGCTTGGAGGATGAAGCCCATGCAATTATGGTTAAAAGGAGGAGACAATAATACCAAGTATTTTCATAAGCAAACTAAAATTCAACTTAGATGCAATGCCAATAAGGAGCTGAATGATAAAAATGGGAACAAGATCACTGGTCAAGAGGACTTTCAAAACTCTCGCCTTCGAGCACTTCTGTGAACTCTACACGGATAAGCATGAGAACGACCCGATGGCACAAACATATTTACTTTCAGGGATTCCTCCACTCATCTCTGATAATGATAATAGAAAACTTGATAAAATAATTATGGAAGATGAGATTAAAAATGTTATCTGGTCTCTTCATGTCGATAAATCACCCGGGCCAGACGGGTTCACTAAAAATTTGTATAGAGCAGCCTGGTAAATCATAAAAGGAGACTTGAAAAGAATGCTCAATTGGACTAGGAAAACAGATAAAATAGGTGGGGCCATGAATTCTTTGTTCTTGGCCTTAATCCCTAAAGACCATAATCCCTGCTCTATTGATAGATTTAGTCCTATTTCTCTCTGTAACACCTCCTACAAAATCCTCTCGAAAATCCTGGCCACTAGAATGAAAAATGTTATGGGTCGTCTCATCTCAGATTCTCAAGGAGGATTTATTGCAAGGCATCATATTTTAGACAACATCATTATTGTACAAGAGGCCATACACTCCAGCTTGGAATGTAAGTAACAAGGAATGGCTATTAAACTAGATATGGGCAACGCTTTCGACAGAGTCAATCACTTCTTTCTTCTATAAATTATGAACAAATTTGGCTTTGGCTTCTCCACAAGATTTATAAGATGGGTCAAAGCTTGCATTGGTATCCCTTGGACTTCCCCATTAGTGAATGGTAGGCCCACATAGTTTTTCCAAGCTTCTAGAGGTCTTAGACAAGGTTGTCCCATGTCCCCCTTTCTCTATCTACTGGTGGCTGAATCAATGAGTAGGAAGCTTCAACATATGCAAGGGTCTGGGAGTTAAAAGGCTTGAGGATTGCTAGAGTAGTCAAAGCTGCAAATCATGCCCAGTTTTTCGATGATACTATTCTACTTGGAGGAGCGTCACCGAGCATTGCTAAAAGATTCAACTATGCCTTGTCCACATTCCTGAAGACCTTAGATGGAAAAGTGAATACTGAAAAATCTAAAGTCTATGGCTGGAACTGCCCAGCAGGAACACTGGCAAGAATGAATCAGGCCCTCGGTTTTGAAGGAAACACTACTTGGAACTCTTTTAACTACCTAGGGATCCCAATATTCAAAGGGAATAAAAGAGTCATCAACTGGCAAGATCTGATTGTCAAAATAAAAAATAAAATCTCCTCCTGGGGAACTAGATGGCTTAACCTGGCTGGTAAGCTTGTGTTTATCAACTCAGTTCTCTCAGTGTATCCAATCTACGCCTGCTCGATGTCCTTGGCACCCAAAAAATTCATGATGGAAATATCAAAAAAGAAAATAAGAAGATTCTTGTGGCAAGGAGGAAAAAGAATAGCACTAAAAAGTTTCCTTTCGTAAAATTAGATACAGTTTGCAGGTCGAAACTATATGGAGGAGCTGGGATAAAAGATCCTATGACTATGAACCTTGCTCTAGGAGCCAAAATATTATGGAGAGTTGTCTCTGGGAAAATGCATGGTGGAAAGAGATACTTCACAAAAAATATATGAAAGGGGCCAAAAGAAGATGTGTGGAGGAAATAGCACAAGATAAAATTGGCTCACCAATTTGGAATCTCTGCAAAAGAGAAGCATTCATCATCCAAGATCAGCTTTATTGGAGCCCTGGCAATGGAAAAAAGGTAAATATTTAGCATGATAAAGTCAAAACTACTTCCCCCATAAAATTTATGCAAGCTTTCACAAACTTAAAAAATTGGATGGACCAAGCAAACATCACCACGGTTTATGATCTATCAATATGGACTGATAAAGGAAGATGGACCAAGAAAACATCACCATGCTTTATGATCTATCAATCTTGAGATTCCAAAACTCTTTGATTCAGATTATCATGCCTTCCTCTCTCTCCTCCATGGCTCGTCCCCTGTTCATCGTAGTGTTAATGATCAAAGAGGATGGGGAAATTCGGGCAATTATTCGGTCAAAGTAGGATACCGCGTGGTGGATGATGCCAATAACAGCATTAGAAAGGACAAAAAATGGACTAAAGTATGGAGAAAATATGGCAAAGCAAAGATCAATTCCTTTAACTAGATCCTAACACACAGGAAAAATCTCAATGCGGAGAATATAAGAAAGAGAGGTATAGAAGGCCCAGTGAGATGCATTTTATGCAAAGAATCGGAAGAAACAATGGAGCACCTTTTCCTTGAGTGCAAATTTTCTCAAGAAGTCTGGCACAAATATTATATGGACCTAAACATTGGACTGACTCTGCCAACTAAATGGAATGACCTCTTTGCTTGCTAGAGTGATTATTATCATGGAACTCTTCTAAATAAACCCGGCTTCAAAAGACCATGGGAAGCTCTTCCTAAGTATACCTGCTGGAAGATATGGACAGCTAGGAACAAATAAATTTTTGATGAAATAAAATCCACTCCAGGAAAAGTAATCGTCTATGCTAAGGTTCTCTGGGAAGAAGAATTACTAGCGCAAGGAATGAAAAACATCAACAAGGAGCCTCTGAAAGTTGAAGAAAAAGTATGGGTCTCTGATCTCCTAGCTCCAAAATTCTCGATTCATCCACCTCAACAAATCAAGAATTCAAAATCTTAGAACTGGATATAAGAATGTGTACTGACAACTTCCAGAGATGGAGGGAAAGAATTGGCTATAACATTTTGTTCTTTGACAGAGCCTCGAAAGGAAATCCACGGTTGGCAGGTGCGGGGGGAGTCTACTTCAACTCGGAAGGAAAAAAAAGGAAAGAATATGCATGGGGAATCGGAAGAAGGACCAACAATGATGGGGAGTGGCTAGCACTAATCAAAGGATTGGAGTTATCCAGGAGTGATGGACTCGAAGATTTAGTGGTGCTTGGAGACTCAATGTTAGTCATAAGGGGTGAAATCGCGAACCTGGGAAACACTTTGGTGACAAACAGAGTGAAAAAACGAAGCACGGGCGGACGATCACTCGAAAAAAAGTCAAACTCAAACTCTAGGCTGAGAGTTTTGAGAGTTCAAACTCTGGGTCGGGAGTTTAAAAAAACTCTAGGCCGAGAGTTTGAACCAATCGCCGCTCTGTATTTAAAAAGAAACTCTCAAGTGAGATTTTGAACTAAACTCTAGGACGAGAGTTTGGAAGACATTTTCTCGCCCAAGAGTTTATGGTCAACAATTCTAGCACCATTTTTCCAGAATTTAGAAATGTGTCACTTGAACAAGTTCGAACCAATGCAAAACATGAGAATTACATGTCACAGTTTATACCAGTAGATTCACCATTCAATATACTTTCTAGTAATATAAGTTTTTTTCAATTTCATTTAGGATTACTATTTTTTTCTATTTTTTTACTAAACTTTATCATTAAAAAATTAAGTGACTGAAAAACAGTCACAATGAAAATTCAATATCATCACAATGATGAAGCCAAAAAAATTTAAAAAAATACAAGGATGTTCCTTGAAGTGTCCTCTTCAATGGGTTGGTTTTAGTTTGTTTGATAAGAGTAACATTTGAAAGAAAATGTGAAGACAAAAACATGTGTCGATAATGCACCATTTTCTGAACATACGTTGTTTCGATAAATAATAAAAAATAGTTCCCAAGTCTTAAAAAACTCGAAATATAGTCTAGGATCAATTTTAGTGTTTGTAGATTATGAGCATACAATGTTTTTCCCGAAAATGAATAACGATCTATCAAAAAAACGTCGTCAACACAGGTCACTCATTATCCATACCTAAAATTTTTAAGTATATGTCGTTGGTTGAAAACAAATTTGTCCCACGATATGTCCATAAAAAAAATTAGAAAAAATACGAGTAGAAATCTAATTCAATTCTGTAAAACCTTTGTGTTTACTTCAAGTTGAAATTCCTAAGTGAGATATGGCTTTGAAGAGGTCGAAGTTGGAAAACATAAAAATTAGCAGTTTTTTTTGTCAAAAACAAGCCAAAATTGTTTACCAACTTCATGTTTTCACCCTATAAGAGAAGCAAGAAATTTGATCAAGAATCGAAAGAAACCCGTTACGAAGATTCATCGTCTCTTCAAGTGTATAGTCACTGAAAACAAAGTCATCAATTTTATTCATTTGTTGCAATCCAACAATACAATGGCGGATGGTATGGCAAATATTGGGGCTGGTCTCGACTGTGGAATAATCGTTTGCAATCAGAGTATGCATGGGAATTCTTGGGTCCCATAGCCTCCCCCAATTTGTTATGATGATCATAAAATAATTGATTCGTAGCTCTAGGCAGGATCCATCCCCCTTGAATTGGTTTGGCCTCATGCCTTCAAACCATATCCACATGAAATATGACAAGCTCGACTATGGAAACATAAGATCAATCTTCGCCTCGGAATGGGAGACTCTCACATGCCGAAGTCACATGGCCAGCCTACAAAGAATTAAAGGCTAGGGAAATCGAGACGCAAAAGGTATAAATGATGGTAGTGGCCTCTCAAATATCCACTTTGCAAACTCATTCACTCTGAAGCTGAGAAGCAACAACACCTCGCACCAAAGAGCTACGATGAGTTCCCCTGTTTTGGATCCCTTCCTAGAACACTATTTATGTTGTAGACATTCACGCTCAGGGAAAGATGAGAGCATGAAATCCAAGAAGAATCATGAATTTGTAGTCAGTCAAACCTCTGTCCTAGGTGGCCCGGGGAATATCGGCTTCGAGCACCTTAACTCTTTGAAGAAAGACGGTGGCTTCTCTTGCCTCACGCAGGATTCTGTCAACAACTCAGAGGAGGTTAAGAATTCCATGAAGGAAACGGAGTCTCAAATTCCCATGATTAGGGGATAAAATTACGAACTCAAGAGAGCAATGAATCATATGTATACCCTTGTGCATGTGACTAATTCAGAGGTGCGAAATAGAAGCACGAAGATTGACAAGAAGGTTGAAATTTTAGTTGAGGTTATGGAAAATGGATGCCACTGTTCTGCAATCCTGGACGCCAAAATCACCTCTGTCCACTGCTGCGCCAGAATTGTGGAAGCTAAAATCGACAATATGCGGGCAGATATAAGGAAGCTCAGACAGTATTTGCTCAATGATGCTGGAGGTCCGGATGGTGGAAATGCTGGGATATAGGCCTAATTCGTTTTGGTCAAATTTTGGGTACTTTAAGTTATGTCAAAACCATACTATAGCAGCATTTTTGACTTGGCATCCTACGACTGAAACTCAAGAAGTCTCCAGGTTCTTAGTTTTTAAAAATCTATGTTTTGCACTGCTCCCTGTTACTAGGACATTTTGCTAGAAGTTACTTCTTAGATGTATAGGGTTTTTTACTTTGTAGGGTGCAGGCCTGGAAAAGATAAATTTGGTGTAATGGCTTCTCTTCTCTTTTTGGAACAACTTCCATTCGGAACTTTGAAACCTGCTTTTTTCTCACTTTTATATATAAAAGATTCATCTGTTTCTATTAAAAAAAAAATGTTTCAATTGTTTCAATTTCATGCAAGCACAAATTGAAAAAATTTCAATGTTGGCCCCGTGTAGTACTTGAATTAATGTATAGGAATGGTTTTTTAATGTTGAATTTTGTGTGTCAGTCATTTTTTAGTCTTGAAACCCTCCCACACTATCAATGCATGCGTCTAGCCTAACCATGCCAAATTTCAGTCCAAACAAGCACAAATTGAAAAAATTTCAATGTTGGCCCTGTGTAGCACATTAATTGATCCAGTCATTTTTTATTGTCGAATTGTTTGTGTCAGACATGTTTGAGTCTGGAAATCTTCCCACACCGTCAATGCATGCATCTAGTCTAACCATACCAAATTTTAGTCCATGCAAGCAAGAAACTCGAACATCGTACTAATGCTCATCATCCAACACTTACATCCACAGCCATGAAGGATCCTCCTGTCACCATGCTCGGAATGGTTCCTGCAAATGTGTCCATCACTTCTTCCTCGAAGTGTCATCAATATGAAGAACACCAAGCCTCTCTTTGAAGTACTCGAACTTCACTCTGGCTAGTGGTTTCGTCAACACATCTGCAATTTGCTTGTCCGTCGCAACATACAGGAGCTTCACTGCTCCTCTCTGCACCATATCCCTGATATAGTGATATTTGATCTCTATGTGTTTCGACCTGTCATGGAACACTGGGTTCTCAGACAGCTTCACATAGCTCTGGTTGTCACAAAAAATACCATTAGTCTCTAGCGAGAGATCAAATAACTCTGACAGTAGCTTCCACAGCCATACTGCCTCACAACTAGCCGAACAGGCTGAAACATACTCAGCCTCAGCTGTACTCAATGCTAAGCATGACTGCTTCATGCTAAACCAAGAGATCACACCTGATCCCATACTGAAGGAGCACCCAGATGTGCTCTTACTATCTCTAACACTGCCTGCCCAATCTAAATCAACATAACCTTGCAGGTTAAAATTTTGATTTGCTTCATACTTGAGCCCATAATCAAATGTACCCTTCAAGTACCTCAGAATATGCTTTACAACAACCAGGTGAACACTCCTTGGATCCGCCAGGAATTGGTTCAATGTCTTCACCGCAAAGCCAATATCGGGTCTCGTGTTTGTCAGGTACATCAAGGACCCAATGATCTGACGATACATAGAGACATCAACCGGCTTAGATGAAGCATCACATAGAAGCTTCAGGTTCAATGCCATAGGTGTGGCCATGGCCTTGCAATCCATCATCCCGAACCTCTTCAGGATATATACTATATACTTCCCTTGTCCAAGGAAAATCCCATCTGCACTCTGCCACACCTCCATACCTAGAAAACAGTGCATCATCCCCAAGTGCTTCATATCGATCTCGGCAGCAAGCTTCCTCTTTGTATCAACAATCACTCTATCATCTCCTGTTACAAATAGGTCATCCATATATAGGAGTAGTATCACAAGATTTCCTTCCTCAACCTTGTAGTAAAGGTTGGAATCCGCTTTACTCTTGGTAAAGCCCAAACTAGATAGGAAGCTGTCCATCCTACCATACCAAGTTCTGGGAGCTTGCTTCAAGCCATACAAGGCTTTCTTCAATCTGCACACATATGACTCCCTATCATGTGTTTCAAAATCGAGTGGCTGCTCCACATACACTTCCTCTTCAACTACACCATTCAAGAAAGTAGTCTTGAAATCCATCTGGTGTATCTTCCATTTCATCGCTGCAGCTAGGGAAAGTACTTATCTGATGTAAGTGTACCTGGCTATAGGGGAAAAAGTTTCTTCATAATCTATTCCCTCTTTCTGAGAGAAGCCACGAGCTATGAATCTTTCCTTGTATGTCTCTATGCTGCCATCTACAACATGCTTGATCTTGTATATCCATTTGTAAGTCACAACAGATTTCCCTTCAGGTCTTTGGACAACATCCCAAACATCATTCTTCATTATTGATTGGTATTCCTTGACCATGGCATCCTTCCATTCTTTCTTTTTTGCTGCTTCTTCATAACTGGAAGGTTCTTTGTTCATAATATCACAGAGTAAAGCAACATAGCTGGTATGTGATCTAGTTCTCTTCTTTGCTCTGTGTTCTTCTTCTGGAATGCCAAATCTTTCTGCATCTTGAATGAGCTCTCTATCCCATGCATGTTTCCTCTTGTGAGAGTTATTATCATGGGGTGGATCTACAGGTTATTGCGGATCTTCAATTTCACGATCTGCATCTGGAATTGCTTCAGTCATAGTAGTGTCTAGAAATCTAGTTTCCTTAGGTTCTTCATAATCTTCAACGGGTGTCTTTCTTGATTTGATGAATGCTGAGTTTTCATCAAATGTTACATCCCTGTTGACATCAATCTTCTTGAAGCTTGGAAAGTATATTCTATAAGCCTTCGAGCTTTCACTATAACCCACAAAGATACCCTTATTTCCTGAAGGATCTAGCTTGGTCCTCTTTTCCTTTGGGACATGAGTGTATACTAGACAACCAAATATTCTGAGATGGATGACTTTAGGTTTCTTACCAGAGAATACCTATTCTGGTGTCTTGTTGTCCAATATCTTGTGGGGTGTTCTTTTCTGCACATATACAGTTGTCTTAGCTACTTCTGCCCATAGATGCATAGGTAGATCCTGGTCATGTAGCATTTCCCTTGTTGCTTCCATGATCGTTCTGTTCTTTCTTTCTCCAACTCCATTTTGTTGTGGATTGTAAGGAGCAGTCAACTTCCTCTTAATCCCTGAATCATTACATAGTTTCTTGAAGTCACCTGAAGTGAATTCTCCACCATTGTCAGATCTGAATGTTTTGATCTTCTTATCAGTTTGGTTCTCCATCAAGGTTTTGAATTCCTTGAATTTATCAAACACTTCATCTTTGTTCTTCAAGAAGTAAACCCAAGTCTTCCTGGAGAAGTCATTAATGAAAGATACATAGTAACCATACCCACTCAGAGAACTGGATGACATTGGACCACATACATCGGAGTGGATAATTTCCAAGATACTTTTTGCCTTGCTTTCACTGCTTGGGAATGCCTTCTTTATGTTCTTTCATTTTTCACATCCTTTGCAAACACCTCCATGCTTGGTCTTGATTTCAGGAAGACCTTCTACATCCTTACTTGCAATTGGTAATGCTCTGTAATGCATATGTGCAGTCTTATGTGCCAAAGTTCACTTGGCTCCATGGAATCAGGTACCATGGCATGTTCAGGTTGTCCCTTTAATTTATACAATCCTCCCTCTTGCTCTCCAATCACCACTGCATCATCAATAGTTTTACCCTTTGGCCACATTATGACTTGGCCATCTACAAATGCAACCCTCATGCCTTTTGCATCCAATGCAAAGATGGAGAGTAGATTCTTCTTGATCCTAGGTACATAAAGAACTTCTTTCATCTTCAAAGACTTTCCAGAGTCTAGGTTGTAGGAGACTTCACCACTTCCTTTGATAGGGTATTGATAATCATCCCCAAGTTTCACCTTATGGGGTGATTCATGTTCAGATAGGTTTAGAAAATATTCTTTAAACCCATTCATGTGTTTGGAAGTCCCACTGCCAATTAACTAATCATTACAGCCATGAGAGATAGTACCTGTGAGAGCAGAGATTAGAACATACTCTTCTTCGCTTGATGAGTCATCATCATCACTTTCTGCTCTGGCCTTCTTCTTTGGAGGTTCATCATCCTCAACAGCATGAGCATGATATCTTCTTTTGTTGTTCTTCTTATTTTTGTTGAAGTTGTTGTTGTTGTCTTTCTTCTTCTTGGGACAGTCTGAAGCAAAGTGTCCCTTCTCATTGCAATTGAAGCATCTGAGATATTTCTTATCTTTATGAGAATGGTGGTGTGAGAATTTCCTGTTATGAGATGATTCCTTCTTGGACTTGCCTTTCCTAGCATGTGTTGTGAGTGCTTGATCTTCATTTCCCATCTTTTCCTCTTGGGCCACAAGCCTAGCTTCTTCTTGAGAGCATTCCTCCCACAGTCTACTAAAGGAGATCAATTTCTTTCTTGCACAAATTCCTTGAATAAAGGAGTCCCATGACCTAGGTAGGCCATTCAGAGTGGTCATAACAACTTCACCATTGTCCACTACTTCATCCACAGCTTCAAGTTGTTCCTTGATCTGAGAGACCTTGGAGAAGTAAGATTGAATGGTCTCTCCATTCAACATCTTGACCCCTTTCAATTGATTCCGCAGAGTCATCTTCTGATTTATGTTCTTCCCTTCAAATAACTTGGTCAGGGAGTCAAACATCTCCTTGGGTGTCTTTAGAGATGACACATGTGGTATGAGATGGTCTTTGATAGAATCAACAATGATTGTCTTTGCCTTGACCAAGTTCTTCTTATGCAATACCTTAGCCTCTTCATCCTCTGGGATAGGTACCTCAAAGCTGATGTAGGAGTCCAATTCATTTTCTTCCAGGATTAACCCAATCCTATACTTCCAGGCTCGGAATTTATCATCCCCTTCAAGCTTATCCTCAATCTTGGTGTGATGAGACATCTTAAAGAGTACTTCAAATGGAAATAGAGAAGATTTAGGTCTTACCACTTGCTTTGTTGAAAACTGGATCTGGTCCCGGATTATGGTTTGTCGAAAAAACCCTAAAAATTCAAAATGTGAATTTGAACTTTCTGAAAGGATAGAAAGATGTGCCTTGATGATCTGATCAACCCGGTGTATTCAGAATTTGAGATCTGCAAAGCTTCACCCTTCAGAAATGCCTTTTAGTCTTCCCGGGTTCACTAGGGAGGACCCTGAATTAGGGTTTGAGTTTCCTGGAGATTTACCCAGCCAAAAATCTCGATCCAAAGCTCTAAACTTCGATTTGTCCAAGGAGCTTCCAACTATGTCTTCAGATTTCAGAAATTCCTATTTTTGTGGAAACCCTAATTTTTAGGGCCAAATCTGAAAATGCTCAGAATTGAATTCTGATTGGACAGATAGATTCGCCTTGATGAGTAGAGTCAATCTACTATACGGTTTTTCCAAAATCTATGGAGAGAAACCCAATAAACAAGAAACCCTAGTTTTCGTCACCGCACAATGTCTTCTTCTCAGGTTAGCTCTAATACCATGTTAAATTTTGAGCATTAATTCAATATACTTTAGGATCTTTATTGAGAGAACAACATGTACAGTATATCAATGCATATCAATCATAACAAGCATGTCAATCATCACAAGAATCAAAAGCATGAGAGACAATAGACACAGAGTTTCCGTGGGGAAAACCCTAAGGTGAAAAACCCCACAACTTCCTCAGAGATAGATAGAGAAATAGCACAACCAAAGTACAAGAGATAGACTCCTCTTAGCAGCTAATCCTCCTCCTCACATGTGCGCCACTTTTCGAGTGAAGGAAGTGTGAGTTTTGAGTGATCGAAATAGAGATCTCCCGATCTCTATTTATACTTGTCCTATTTTCCCAATAACCTTATGGGGCCGAGTTGTCTAGATAGGTACAATAACTTCATATTACATTAATCTGGGCCGACCCCTTACGAGGTGGTCTAATAACCCATCGGCAAGTTAACACACTTGCAACACTTGTCAATACAAATGACGACACTTCCATATAGAGGAATAATACATCTCTATAGGAGTAGAATAAATATATAAATGAAATACATTCCGAAGTTACATATACATCAACATTTCCAACCCCGTTTGACACAATGTCACCCCTCAATCCACATTCAACTCTACATACGTGAAGCTTAGGAAGTTGTTTCCACATTCAACACATTCATCTATGTTCATACTTTTCACGTTTTCTTGAATTCTCTATGTAAATTAAACACATTCATCTATGTTGATATATAACTATGAAGCAAATTTCCAACCCAGGCCTTCAAGCATTTTGCTACCAAGTCAAAAGAAAATTGTCACATATATTTTGGAATATTTCAATGGTTTCTTTTTTTAATTGTGGCTCTATATTAGAATAAATTTGAAATCTAGGTTGTCATGCATTCTAATTAAGGTTTGCAACTACGTAATCACAAGCAAATTATGACATATTCACCTATTTTGAGTCTCTTAAAATACACCAATCATCCTCCCCTTTTTCATGTTTTTTGGAATTTTCACAGTAATCTCTAAAAGATCTTGTGTAATTTAATTCGTTGTTCCATATTCTCTGTGATTTTATTTCAAGAGACTATTGGATAGTCGAATGAAAGAAAGAATCTGAGGAACAAGCAGTGCATTGATTGTGTACTTAAGCGGTCTAGGGTTTAGACGTTAGATGACAGTAACGGAGGAACTGGCAAAATCCCATCGGATTGGTAAACCTGGTAGAGTAGGCATGGTGAAGGAACATGGTAGAAAATAACCTAGTAGGGTTGTAATTTGCAAATTATCTCCATTCCCCAATTTTTCCACATTTTGTTTTTGCGTTTATGTTTGATAAATCTTCAACACTTGTAAAATCGGAAACCCTCCCAAAGAATTCATGGCCAAATTCGAGAGATGGGGTTCAAATATGAATCAATTTGGCATTTATATTGATTTCTAAGGGAAAAAGAACATATACAACAATGAAATCAACCATTCAAAATATGAATTTGAC
Organism: Larix kaempferi; assembly: GCA_027924585.1. NCBI lineage: Eukaryota > Viridiplantae > Streptophyta > Pinopsida > Pinales > Pinaceae > Larix > Larix kaempferi. The sequence goes on from BSBM01000377.1 coordinate 5,282,298, forward strand.
CCCATAAAATTTAGGGCTTGGTACTCATAGACTTGGGAGGCATTTCGGCCTCTTCTCAAAGTTTATCTTCTCAACCTCCCTCTCCCCTACATGACCACAATACAAATTTTCTCACAACTCACCAAACTCAATGGGTGCACAGAATCCCTGACCGGAATCCTCTTCCCACAGCTCACTGAAGTCAATGGGTGCACGTGCGAGAGGTTGAAGATGCACAACCACAATCCAACTTTGATCACAGCTCATAGCTCAGGGAAATCAATGGTTGAATAGAAGCCCCGGAATGCTCTACTCACAACTCACAAAACTCAAAGGGTGCATGCGTGAGAGGAAGATGCATGGCCACAATCCAACTTTGATCACAACTCACATCTCAGCGAAATCAATGGTTGCGCAGAAGCCCCAGAATGCTCTGCTCACACCTCACAGAACTCAAAGGGTGCATGCACAAGAGGCTAAGGATTATAATGAAACATGTATGGCGTGGGAGGTAGAAAGGTGAGGTTATGTTGCTTGGTATTTTTTTGTATTGTTTTTTTTTTAATATTTTAATGTATTTAATATATATATAGGTAGAAAGGTTATAATTGTTGTTTGTTAATTTTTTTTTTGTATTATTTTTTATATTAGTTTTATTTTTATGTATTTAATATATATATATATATATATATATATATATATTGGAAAAAGAAAATTAAAAATTAAAAACAATATTTTATTTAAAAAATTGATAAAAAAATTTAAATTAAAAATTTAACGACAATCTTAGTGATGATGACATTGATGACAACGATGTCGATGATGATGATGATGATCACCATTACCACCATCCTGATCATCATCGTCGTCGTCATCATCATGATAATCATTTCCATCATCATCATCAACATCGAGAACATCATTGTCTAGTCTAACCATGCTAAATATCAGTCCATAAGGAAAAATACAACTCCTTGGAAAAAATAACTTGGAATAAAAACTTCTTTGCACAAAATACTTTGGAATAAAAACTCTTTAAAAGCACCATTTTGGAAAAAAAACACCTTGAAAAAATCCATTGCAAAGAAATAAGAAGTGCAAAAATACCTTGGAATAAAAACTCATTTTGCAAAAATGCCTTAGAAAAAAACTATTTCAATGTACCCCTTGGAAAGAAATACGAAGAAAAATACCTTGTAAAAATAATAATTCGGCCGAATAAGTATTCAGATGAATAATTTTTGAAACCTGAAAACTTCACGTTTCCTAATAGTTTTCAGGTTTCTCCATTTTCGGAAGGTAAAAAGAATCTCTTACACTACAAAGCGACTGTCGGACTTGATACCATTAGTTTCATTATTGAATCTACTTTCCGAATATATAGATTTTGTTGTGTATAGGTGAGATATTATATTTTTAATTATTTTTTTTCTTAACATGTGTCGAGTTTGGTTTCATCTCTTTCAAAATGCGGTGAAATGAAAAATCCATAGCTTTAAAAATACACCACCAAAAAAATTGAAAAAACTATGGTGCAGTTAATTGGCGTGTCTACTTCAAAAGGGTATTCAAATATTTTTTAGTTTTATATTCAGTTGAGAGAAATGTTTTGCGACAAAAAACATGTTGAAAATCGACAAGGTTTCCCCATTGATCGAATTCAAAAAAATATAATAATTAGTATATAGATCAATTGGTTACAAAATTATAGTCATGCAGTATTATATTGTGTATAGATTTTCGTAGCATATTTTTTTTTTGCAAAAAACAAGTTTAACAATGATTTTACATTTGCCACAAAACATAGCTATTTTGTAGTCCTTTCATTTTATAAGAACACACTGTCAAACATTTTCCGAATCGACATATCAAATATCAATATAAAAAATTGAAAAAAATATGGATAGCAAGCTAACATAATTCTCTAAAAGTTTTATTTTCGGTGAAAAGTGAAATTCCAAACAAAAATATCACTTTTATTCGCCCAAAATTGGAAAACATGAAAAACTCAGATTTATTTTCTCACAGGACCCCCCAAAATAGACACCCATCTTCATGGATTCACCCTACTGCTCTATATGATCAGTTGGATCATTTATGTATGCATCCATCATGTTGGATGTTGGATATGATCAATTGGATCATTTATGTATGTATGCATCATGTTGGATGCTGGATATGATCAGTTGGATCATTTATGTATGTAAGCATCATATTGGATGTTGGATATGATCAGTTGGATCATTTGTATCTATTTTGTATATGCATCATGTTAGATGCTTGGACCATGTATCTGTATATGGATCAGGTGGATACATTGTATGATCAGGTAGATCATGTATGTTGATATATATCAAGTATGATCAAGTGGATCATGTATTTGTATATGTATCAGGTGGATATATTGTATGATCAGGTATACCATGTATGATGATATGTATCAGGTAGATACTGTGTATGCATCAGGTGGATGCATTGTATGATCAGGATGATCATGGATGACGAGCTTCAGGATGTTGCTCTAGATGACATGCATCAGGACGATGCAGTGATGATGATCAGGATGATCATGTGTACATTAGGATGATGTATGGTGAGTATCAGGTTGATACTCTGTGGCCATGGAACAGGTTGTGCAGATAAGCATATAATTTGTGCCCTGGGAGATTTGCATATAGTCTTTCGAGGTTTTTCCTATGGCGTGCAATTTGTGCCCTGGGATATCTAGAAAATGCTCTTTCGAGGTTTTGCTTGGGAGGACATATAATTTGTGCCCTGGGAGATTTGCAGATAGTCTTTCGAGGTTTTACCTATGGCATGTAATTTGTGCCCTGGGATATCTGGCAAATGCTCTTTCGAGGTTTTGTCCTATGGCATGTAATTTGTGCCCTAGGAGATCCGATAGGTTGAGCCATGTGCTCGTAATCTATCCTGGGATGCTCTTTCGAGGGTTTTCCATGACCACATGTAATGTTTGCCATGGGAGATCTGATAGGTTGAGCCGTGTGCTCGTAATCAGTCTTGGGATGCTCTTTCGAGGTTTTGTGGTAACCACATGTAATTTGTGCCCTGGGAGATCTGATAGGTTGAGTCGTGTGCTCGTAATCATTCCTAGGATTCTCTTTCGAGGTTTTGTAGTGGGGTCACATGCAATAAGTCCTGGAGATCTGGACAGGATGAAAAAGGCCTCAAATTCTCTATAGGTTTCTTGCTAGTCAAGAGACTCTTTTAAGGTTTTGTGACGCACGTAATAAGTCCTGAGATTTCCACAGTATGGCCAGTGATGATGAATACCTGCAGGTGTTGGGCCTACATCCAGTATGAAAAAGGACTGGCTCTATAGAAATTCCTATGACGAGTAGATTCAGAGATCGGTTGAGATAGCAGCAGTGACGACGAGGATGATTCGAGGTCAATGCATCGATGATGATGATCCAGAGAAGAAGACTTGTGCTAGCAGATCTATGTCGAGAAATACCTTCGTAGTTAAGAGGGATTGTTGATGTATATGTAACTTCGGAATGTATTTCATTTATATATTTATTGTACTCCTATAGAGATGTATTATTCCTCTATACGGAAGTGTCGTCATTTGTATTGACAAGTGTCGCAAGTGTGTTAACTTGCCGATGGGTTATTAGACCACCTTGTAAGGGGTTGGTCCGGATTAATGTAATATGAAGTTATTGTACCTAGCTAGACAAGTCGGCCCCATAAGGTTATTGGGCAAACAGGACAAGTATAAATAAAGATTGGGAGATCTCTATTTGGATCACTCAGAACTCACACTTCCTTCACTCGGAAAGTGGCGCACATGTGAGCAGGAGGATCAGCTGCTAAGAGGAGTCTATCTCTTGTACTTTGGTTGTTCTATTGCTCTATCTATCTCTGAGGAAGTTGTGGGGTTTTTCACCTTAGGGTTTTCCCCACGGAAACTCTATGTGTCTATTGTCTCTCATGCTTTTGATTCTTGTGATGATTGACATGCTTGATATGCATTGATATACTGTACATGTTGTTCTCTCAATAAATATCCTAGAGTATATTGAATTAATGCTCAAAATTTAACAGGCAAGGTCAAATAAGAGGTAGTTACAAGGAGATATTGCATATATTTGACCTTCCATCTCTTTGGAAGGTCAAATAAGAGGTAGTTACAAGGAGCTATTGCATGGATGCATGGATGCATGGTTACAAGTGATGGGTCTGTTTCCAACCATTGCAAGGTTAACTCAATTTAGATGTTGTCCTTGAAACTGCTACATCACTTGTAATACCATTCTTTGTATTGGGTGGTTGGCATGTATTAAAGAGAAGGAAATCCCTATAGTGTTGGGAATTCCTTGTTTCATGGTAATAGTTTCATATGTGTATGTACGTGCACATATAAATGAAAATATGTGCATATGCATGAAACTAATACAACAAAGGGCGATAATAACAATATGGAATCACTTCCCTATCCAATGCTCCCTAACCATATTATGACTCTTTATATCTATTTCATATTCCCACAAGATTCTAAAGGTCATGGTTATCTCATCATATTGGGAATGTCAATGTGGTTCATGTGACAATTTCAATAAAAAATAAAATTTCAAACACATTAATAAGGTAATAAATAATCCCTCAATATTTCACAACTATTGTACCACTGCACTACACAACAAATAACATTTTGTCTATTAGCTTTTTCTTAGGTGGTTAAGTGGAGAATATTTTATCCTCCCTACTTAGGTTCAAATCCCACATGTGACATTTTTGCTTCTTTTGGATCAATCTTAGTGATGATATCGGTTTGGATCAATCTTACTTTGGTGTAGTAACAATGGAGGGGCTGTTATAGAGCCAAGAGATTGGTTGGAGAGCAATGGGAGAAGGCGCACAGTGTGTTGCACCCCACTCCATCCATAATGCATTTAGTACCTTGTCCTTTGTTTTTTAGGAGACCAAGCCCTAGAGATAATGATTTTGGGAATTGGCATGAATGTCTAATTATAATATAAATTCTAATCATAGGTCATTTATCTAGGCTATAAAACATGGTAAATCATTGAAGTAGTTTAGGGAAATATATATATATATATGGTAAAGTAGATATGTTAGTTAACTAGTGGCATGGTTGATAGTGCCAAGGATACCACTAATGCATAGTTACCTCTTTAATACCTTGGATACTTTTGGACATAAAACATGCAAATGTGTCACAAACCCATGTTTGTGTAGGTAGACTTAAATCTCCTCCAAGAAATTTTGTGCACAATTTTGTGCCTTTGTGACAACTTCTACCACCTTGGAAAATTATGTGTACTGGTAAGATAACAATGCAATAAGATTATATAGGAGGTAAATTACTTCATGGTAGAAAGTCATTTCAACATCCATAAGACCTTGCATTATTGTAGATATATGTTTATTGGACTTACATCTTTAAGAATGTCAAAAATATATCAAGGTTGATGTTGTTTGTGTTCTTGCTAAATTGGCCAATAAAAGAAAGGAGTTTACATACCCCCATTCATATCTTAACACCCATGGGGGTCTACCTCTATGGGTTTTCTAATAATATGACATGACACATTCACATCAAGGCTACTTGGCCCTTAAAATGTTTAAATCAAGTTTATTTCTCATGCTAGGAAATTAATTCACACTTGAGTAAGTGCAATAAAAATTTCCTTCTTTTCTCACCGAAGAAGAATCGTTCAAGGCCATGGAAACCAACATCTTATTGCTAGCACAATGGGAATCATCATTAGCCGTGGATTATTAATCTCTTCACAAGCACAATTTTAACCCACACCAATGCCATTTTACTTTGCAATAAGACTTTCTTAACAATGCTTATTGTACCAAATAACCTTTACACCAAAGAGTTCCAACCTTGAAGTTTCGCCAAAATCTTCATGCATAAATTATGTTAGTGCAAGGTTATAATGTTGTCCCAATCCTTGAACGCACCTTTTCCAATCCAACACCGAACCTTGATTGTCACAAACCCCCAACAACAGTGCTAAATTCACTTTATGCCAACTCAACAACCATCTCCTCATACCAATGAAGTAGAACCTTAGAGCACCATATCATCATCCTCTTTTAGAATTCGGATCACCTTTCCACTTTTTTTATCCAAATCTCAAAGCATATTCCATTACTTTATGTCCACTTTTTATATCCAAATCTCAAAGCATATTCCATGATGATTTCAAACTATATCTCACATAGTTTATCAACACATAGGCTCGAAATTTTGATGATTCATTCTTATACGAACTCAAGGCATTCACAAATTAATTTTGGCCATTTTTTCCAATTTTGAACATCCCTGTCACAGCCAGACTTCGCAAGCACTCTTGGCAAACAAAGACTGACGTGCGGCACTACTAGGTGTTGCGTTAAGGGCTTGGCCAACTTAACCAACGAACCTACAGACTACGCCTACCAACCTGTGGAATACGTTTAACAGTTTAAAGCTTTCAACCCTTGTCCCGTACACCCGTTTACTGTGCACGTTCTCTACTTAGGCTACGTTACAGTTGCATCAAGTAAAATAACTGTGCGATCATTCACCAAATAAATACAAGTAAACAAGAGACAAATATGGGTGGGTTTCCCAACTTGGCAGAGCCCCTTGGTAAGCTTTATATATTTATAACAGAGATTTCATAAGAGGAGTTACCCAAGGCAGAGCTCTAGAGTACTGTTCAACTTAACAGAAACTCCCAAGAAATTACAAGTGCTAAAACCATTGACTGTAGCATGCCTCCCTCAGCCAACGTTCTGTCCTCCTGCGCGATATCAGAGCCCTTGTCGTTTCTTGCCTCTTGCATCTTGCCTCCAAAATGAAGTGAGCGTCCTTCCTTTATACCGTGCGCCTTCCGCACTTTCTAGAACGCCCCTCCTTAATTCCCACACATGCTAACCCCTTCCGCAGCTAGCTTGCTTCTCATTCTTCCCGCATCAATCATTGGGTCCGCATCGGCGTCTCTAGCCCACACCGTGAGTGGGTCGAGCGCCCAACTTTCTGCACATCTTTGTTTTGCCTTGCGTCCGCAGCCTCGCACCCAGCACGCGTCTTGCCCACGTCCGTGGTTGCTTTCCCACATGCCCAGCCATCATGTGGGTGTTCGCCCCAAGTCTTGGCTTGGTGTAATTTTGGCCAAGGGGTGTGCCAACCCCAAGGCATACATTTGGTGTGTGCCGCACTCCCGGATGCCATCCCGGTGGTGAGTGTGGGCGCATGTCCGCGGGTCCATTCTTGTTGCCACTACCACATGCCTTACCCATCTGGGCACTTAGTCCACTGTGTGACCAAGTGTTGGGTGTGTGAAAACGAGGGTCGCAACAACCTCCCCCACTTAAACTTGTTTCCGTCTCGGCAACGCCATCCCCTGCCCTATCTGTAGCTGCAACGTTTGACTTCCGCAGTCACGCTTCTTGACCACCTAGTCCACATCTGTACTTTGTGCCTTCCATCATGTTTCCATCTGTTGTGCCCCCAACAAAGACTTGATTAGGTAGCGAGCCCAACCATGCTGTCTATCCTGAGACAAACTTCACCCATTCTGAAATCAATTTTTCGTCTCCGTTTCGGTGTCCGCAAGCTTCCTGCATTTTAACTCGGCAAAAAATTGTCTTTAGGCCACCTTTCCAAAGGTGCCTAGGGCCTCACCATCGTTGCCAATGACAGTGAGCCCAAATGCTGCTCCTCATGTGAAAAGACATGGGCGGCACCATAGGTCACCGCCGCGTGCATCTTCCTCACAGAACAGTTTGAACGCGTTTCTGGCTGCTTAGTTCCTGGTACTAAGCTCCTTGAATCGAGCCCAGCACTCTCCTAAACTTGCACCATCATTCGTCTCATTACTCATATCAACCGCAACTCCTGGGCTATCATGAGAGTCAACAGAAGACACCATCTCTATCTTCAGTTGCTGCAACTGTTTCCTGGCCCGTCTCTTGGCCCCTTTACTTAGCCCTTTAAATGGATTTCCTGTCTTGTCCTCGTATGTTTCACTACGTCTTGACTCCTCCAAGCATGCCAATGTTTCCTGCTGTTGAAGAGTGCTCAACTCTGCCACAACTTCTTTAGCTATGACTGCCTTAGCCACTTCTTCGTTTGACAGTCGCTTGCTTTCCAAGTGTGCAAGCACTGCGTCTAACTCGTTTGGTTTGCAACCAACTTGTTGCAACCTTACTTCTGTCAATCCAGATTTTGGAATGCCTATGGCATGAACACAAAATGCCACTATGTCCTCCGCGTCACGTGGTGGATCAACTTCGCTGGTGTTTGCTTCATCCACAACTTCTTCCAAAGCCTGCGTTTCTTCTACAATCTGTCATTTGTCCAACATACCCTCATGTGGCTCTTCATCAAATTTCTGCTTGACTGAAGAGTCGCTATCTTGGCTGTTGCTAGAAAACACTTCCAACGTGCCTTCACTGGAAACCTTCGCACTCGATGCGGGAGAACCCAACTGCTCCCTCTTATGCTGCTGCGAAGCACCCTCGGAAATGCACAAGGCTTCAATATTTCTGCTAACTGAAGCCATGTGTTTTTCCAATGCTGCTAACCTTCCTACTGTGGATAGATCATCCTTCACTGTCATGCTTGGCTTCTCCTTTGCTGCTGAAACTATCTTCTCTCCTATACTGTGTCGAGGCAAGTGTTTGCACGTATGTGGGTTTTCAAACACTTGTACCGAAGTCACCCGCGATATGCGTCCCAACTTGCTCTTTTGAGTCATAGGCAAGCTCCATGTTCCAGACTCTCCAAAGAACACCAATTGTCCTGCGTGTGGAACTGGCACTGCCTTGGCCATCCGTAGAAAGTCCTATCCTAAGATCATTGAATGATTGTCCAACGAAACAACTCTCAAGTCCATCTTGCCATGCCAACTCCCAACTCGAATAGGTGTTGCCGTTATCTTTCCTGTCACATCTCTGACTTTTGAGTTCGCTGCTTTGAACTTTGCATGACTGAACTCCATCCCTCTATGCAACGATAACGTAGTCCTACTGCTCACCAAACTGTGCTAAGCTCCTGTGTCTACCAATGCAGAAACCTTCAGTCCACTTACCATTGTTTCCACAAAGTCTAGACCTTGCTGCACTTTCTTTTTTGCTTCACGACCTTTCGTCGTTTTGCTAAGGCACCACTCTATTGCCTTCATTGCTTCCGCAACTTCATCTGATTGCTGAGGTGCTTTTAGCACCCTCAATGCTGCTAAATGTGCGGTTGTACCCTCCTATGCATTTGGACATACCCTGAATGGACAGTCTCTCGCAGAGTTTCCTTCTCCGCAGATGTAACAATCTACCACCTTCTTTGGTGGATTCGATTATGTGCGACTTGCCTTACCTTGAGCGTTTTTCTTTGCTCCAGCCTTAGTCTTTCTGCCAGCTGCCTCTCTGGAAGACTCTTGCAATCGTTCCTGCTCTATATTCCTTTGAGCCCACTTCTCAAGAGCTTGACCTAAGTGTCTCATGCACTTTGTTGTTTCCTCCAGCGCATTGGACAACCGTTCACAGCATGCACCTACTGCGTCATATGCCCCAACAATTGTGTCTTGGGTTCGTTCTCCACTTGGACCACCCCCGTGATCGCCTACAAGTGGTGCCAACATGTGCAGCAATTTCTGTATGAGTGTGTCCTGCATGACCGACTCCCCCATCTGACCAACGTTTCTAAGTCCTCTTTGATCCATCTAGACCGACTAACTTCAGCGTTAAGTCCTATTCTCGACTCAACTCCTTCGGCACCAAGTACGCACTTCGCATCGTCACACGTTTCCTGCGAAACGCACTGCTGAATGCACTTATGGGCGCTCTGTTCACCTGCGGCACATCTGCGTGCAACTAGGCGCACTTCCTGGGCGCTCCGCTGCCTTAACGCACCAAAAACGTGCTTCTGGCATTTTCCACGGAAACCCTCCGCATTGTCTTTCCTGTCGGGTGCACTTCAAACTGGACGCGCAACCCTTCCTGCACTGCGCGTTTTCCAAATGCCATGCTAACCTTCTGAGCGCACTTCGCACTAGTGGTGAACTTCTGCGTCCGCAGCACCCTCTGCCAAGTGCGGGCGCGCTAATTTCTGAGCGCACGCCCTAATCCATTGTGCCTGACGCTTCTGCCGAATGTCCGCACAATCTTCCGCGCACTGCGTTCCGTGCGAACCTCCGTCTGCATGTTCGCCAATCCACGCACCTCTCTGCAATGCGATCTTCTGAGTTGGGTGCTTGCCAAACGCCCCATTGATTTTCTGGGTGCACTTCCGTCTGAGCATGCTAACCCCGTCCGCACTGGCTTCTGTCCGCACTTCTCCCGTGCGCACCAACTTGCGGATGCGTTTCTCTTTCTGCGGACGCGCCTATCTGCCAGACGTGCCTCTTTGTCAACCGCACCTCACCTGCAGATTCGGATCATTTTTCTGGGCACTGTCACCTACAGTCGCCTGTCAAAACCCTTGGTTGCTTGGCCACTCGCACCAACCCAACCTTCGCAGTAATTCCATCCTGCAATCGCACCGTTTTGCACTTTCGCACGAAGTGCATTTTCTGAGCAAACCCTTCACGATTTTCTGCTCTGATACCACCTGTCATGGCCAGACTTTGCAAGCACTCTTGGAAAACAAAGACTGACGTGCGGCACTACTAGGTGTTGCGTCAAGGGATTGGCCAACTTAACCAACAAACCTACAGACTATGCCTACCAACCTGCGGAATACGTTTAACAGTTTAAAGCTTTCAACCCTTGTCCCCTACACCCGTTTATTGTGCACGTTCTCTACTTAGGCGACGTTATAGTTGCATCAAGTAAAATAACTGTGCGAGCATTCACCAAATAAATACAAGTAAACAAGAGACAAATATGGGTGAGTTTCCCAACTTGGCAGAGCCCCTTGGTAAGCTTTATATATTTATAACAGAGATTACATAAGAGGAGTTGTCCAAGGCAGAGCTCCAGAGTACTGTTCAACTTAACAGAAACTCCCAAAGAAATTACAAGTGCTAAAACCATTGACTGTAGCATGCCGCCCTCAGCCAACGTTCTATCATTAAAGGAAAAATACCCTACTAGTCAAGAAATGAATTTTCAAGCTTGGGGGAGGCATGATAACTATGTATGATGATAGTGGAAAATGCATGCCTTAATTCCTTGTAATTTTATAATATGAATTATGCATATCCAATAAGGTCCTATTTGAACTTTTTTCCCATGGTGCAGGTAAAACCAAACTAGTATTTGTCAGATCTATCTTCCTTGAGAGAAGGGAGTTTAGTGAGACTAGATGAAAGTGAGATATCTAGTAGGTCTACAAGAGTTATATCAACTAGATGTCAAAAAATCAAAAGAAAATTCCATAAACGTATGGAATTTTTTCTTACTGAAGGGGGGTCATGTTCCTATGATAATGAGACAACAGGCGACATCGAGGTTCCCTTGAGGTACAAACATCTAGTGAAACAATAGGTACCCAAGGATATTCCTCAACTAAACACATATTTTTGTGTGAACGAGAGGATATATCGAAATGCACCATGGTCATTACATGGTTTGGGGTTATTTTGCATGGATGGCATAAAGGTCAGTTACGACAGATGTACATAATTGTTGGAGTTACATGTTGGACCTTTCTACAACTACAAAGATTGGATGTGATTGGTCCAATATACATGAAGTATGCACATATATGGATTGTTAACAAATTATTTATAGCTAAAAGACAAGGATCAAAATAAAGGAGCAACGTTGTACATTAACGGAAGGCCAAAAGCTACAGGGAATATTGCAGGGTTTATAAACAGTACACAACCAGGGTCTACAATTAAACAACCCAACTGCATATTTGAGGGGTGTGAAGGAAACCTTGTTTTTGTATGTGCCATTAAATCAATAGCTGCAGGGGAATAGGTTCTTATTAATTACAATTTGAATCGAATAGATGCAAACACAATTACTATGGGAGTGGTACATCGAACAATTTGCCCAACCTTTTATTAATGAATTTAACATCTTAAGGATTTTTCGTTAGTCTATTGTTTAATTTCGTTGAAATTTTCTATATTTACTTCGCAGGGTAGTGATCGGGGAGGAGCCAAGTTACAACATGGATCCAACACCACATACTATGCCACAATATTGAACCATACAACAAACAAACCATATTATATTGCCAACAAACCACACGATATAACCATTATTCAAACCTTCAACCAAAAGAGCATGGGAAAGGGAGAGGCCCACGGGTTTGACCCCGCGACCTCTCCCCAAACATTGCAATGCTTTACCATTAGGCCACGGCCCTACCGTTGAGCAATCAATGACAAAAATACCTTAAGAATTAATCTTGAAAGCGAGCCAAAAAAGGGGGTGCATGGCTCCTCCACGCACGCCCAAAATCCTTATTTAAAACCATGCTCATGAACATATCTCGAGGAGATTCAGAGAGCATATGCAAAGAGTTTGAGGCCATTAAATGGCACAATTACCGAGGTAGTATTGGCATGCTTCCCAAGGTGGTATTGCATGCTTCCCAATGTGGTTTTGCATCCATCCGAAGACAGTTTTGGTATGGATCTCGAGGTGGTTTTGGAATAGTTCCCGAGGTTCGTACAACCATGAATGGGCATAGTTTCCTAGGTGAGAATCCGTACAGTCCATACTTTTTTTCTTTTATACAGGCATAGTTTCTCGATTTGCATGCCAGAGGAGGCCTAAGGAAAACATAGTCGATTTTATACTCATTTTTCTCGAAATTTCGAGAGGATCGCAGTGGTGATGTTTGTTTTTGCTGATAAGTGACATAAAATAGAAATGTTTCCATAACTCTCATTTTTGTAAACTTTGAAGAATAAATAAGATCGGCCTACTCATTATAAGTGGCCCGGAGACGTAGCCCAAGGAGGGTGAACTCCGTTATCAGTTCTTGACTACAAATTTCATGGTTTGCATCTCTTTTATGTGTTTTATGTGCTTCAATTATTCTCTTTAATTTTATCATTTAAGTCTCTTTAATGGATTAAAGCATTTAAACATTCACATGCAAATAATGGTTATAAAGATCATGTCATTTTCGGATCATCGCCTATAGTAACCACGAGACGATTACAAAATTTGTTCATGGCACAGACTAATACACTAAAATATTTTAAAACCTATGTTTTAGGGTTCATGCGTAATTGGATCTAAATTGATTATAACTTTGTTGAAATGTCACTCTGACCACAACCAATGCGTCGTATATTGAAGCTATCCGGGCACACATTTCATCCTCGAATATGCTAAACTGAAGCAAACTATCTCAACGATGTATTCTAGGGCATCTATTGAAGCGCTCAAATTTTCTTATCTAGGAATTCTGCGATGATATGGAAATCCTCTAAGTGAATTGATATGGTTTTTGTGGCTTGAAGCGATCTCTATGGCCTATGTAAGTGAACTATGTAGTTAAAGAATGACTGGAATTTTGTATCCCCGTTTGTGGGTTTTCTTTTGGGTTCTTCAGTTTTAAAGGACATGAACAGAGGCAATTCTATTTATCAAATTTTAGTCTTGAAAGTCATTGTCTGACTCCAGGAATCAACACTAAAGAATTCACATCCTTTCATGTGATGATCTACTTGTCCAACGACAAAGGGGTTCTTATAGTTTGCTTATTTGTGAATAGGGCACACCCTGATGGGAAGGCCTGCCAAATGGGTTTTTACTTTTCACTACCGAACCGTTGGTGCAAATATCCCAATCTAAAGTGTGCATGTATGTGGCTATTAAACATGGAATTAAGTTTAAGCTCTGACAATGGCCAACTCAAGTAAAAAGCAATTCGATTTATAAGCCTCAGGTTTGATTTATAAGCCTCAGTAGAAAATAATGCATGTAAACTCTTTAATATAGTGGGTTCGTTTAATACCAACATTGATTGTTACCACTGAGGTTATCATGAAATTGCAAATAGCCATTTCATTATAACGAGGGAAAACCATTCCTGTTAAAGTAGTGACGAAATGATTACTTGGATCTTATGTTTCCATTTTAAAAGATCAACAATTCCTCCGATCTCTTTTGGAAGATGCTCTTGCAATACCTATAAGCAGTTAGCAGTGGAGTTTGCTAATTGTTTTATGTTTTGGATTATGTAATTTCAACAGCCTGTATTTGCAATTTCAGCTGGATTCCAGTTTAAAAAATCACCAAAAAAATGAACCAAAAACGTAAAAGGTAAATAGCTTACACAGTTATCACCCAAATCCAATCTAAATGAAAAGGAACCCATGTTAGCAGCCTTACAATCTTCGTAACTTGCTGGGATTTAGCTTTAAATGACATTTAAATCTACAATCGACATCAATTAATGGGATTATTTTGATAATACTGCAAGCAATACCTACTTTGGGAAATTCTATTACTGCCTCTAATGTGCCCTTTTCATGTAGACCAAACCTAGCATCTCAGTCTCTTAAGATTTTGATTGACAAACTATCTTCTGGAGGTTTCCAGAAAGCGAGAAGACTCCAGATTATATGCTGGATGCGAATTAAGCTCTTCAAAATCAACAAAACATTGCAATCTGATGCATAGCCCAATCCATACCAGCATTACTGTCTATGGTGGGATGTTTTTGTAGTTGGACCAGGAAAATAGATTTGTTCAACTTTTCAACATCAACCCATATTTATACTTCTCCTAAGTTCCCATATGACATGGACTTGAATATATTGTACTAAGGAATCTCTTTTTCTACTTATACAACAATCAAAAGGAAGTTAGTCAAGGTGCCACTCGGGTGTTTCCTAAAACTTCTGGTATACCTGATTTTCTGTCTTAACTGGAACCCTGGCCCTCTTGCTTTAATACATCATGCTTAATTACTTTTCCTTTTTTATATGTTTGTTTTTAGTTGTACCAAAGAAATCCAGATGCAATTGGGAGATCTATCAAATCTCTGTTTATATGTTTTGTTGTGCAGGACTCTGATATAATGTGGCTGCGAATGTGACAAATACAATGACAACCCTTTGGATTTGAATAACGAAACCAACACAGGGTTCACGTATGTCCGTTCTAATGAACGAACCATCAACTTTTACAAATATTGGTATCCGTCAAGATGTTTTTTCCCGGGCCAGAAAGAACAGGACATATTAAATATTCTCAAGTTCACGAGGCAGTTTGTTAGAAGGGGTGTCAAATTTATGTTCTTGGAAACCAAGTACTTTGGGAGATTCTACGAGAGGAGCCCAGACTTGGGTGCTGTTTTACACCATGCACGCAAACTGTTGCAAAGGATTGAATGCAAAGCTCATTGATTTGAGAAATGCACTTCATGAATGGGCGGAATACAGAAACCCCACTATCAATATATCATCTGGCAGTTTGAGAGAATGGAGACCCGCCGATGAATATGCTCTTATAAAGATGGATATGGATCTATTCTTCTTGAAAATGAAGTGGCACTGTGCTAGGTCAATGGTAGAGCATCTGAATTATATAATGCATAAGATTGATGGTTCTATTTCATCGTTCC
This sequence comes from Larix kaempferi, assembly GCA_027924585.1. Taxonomy (NCBI): domain Eukaryota; kingdom Viridiplantae; phylum Streptophyta; class Pinopsida; order Pinales; family Pinaceae; genus Larix; species Larix kaempferi. The sequence goes on from BSBM01000377.1 coordinate 5,297,803, forward strand.
TTATTATAAATATTTGCATTCTATCACTATTACAAAGAGCGGATATTATGACAATATTTTTATAAATAGTGACAATTTACACAAATATTGTCTCAAATATTGTCTTAACACCCCCTCTATGTAGTAGTGAATGGTATACCTTTAATCCTCATTGTATGGGCTTAATATTGTGCATACCAAATTCTAATGAAATCATAGTTTCCAATAATATTGACATACTAGATATTTTAATAAGTTAATGATGTTTTAACAATAGTCTAAGTCTCCCTTGGCAAAGTCATGAAGACGATGTACAATTGTGTTCAAAAAACCTCTTTTTTATTTACTAAAATGTGTCGGGACATGAGAATATGTAATGTGATTAACATAAATGGTGGGATTTTCCCTCCTTATCTAATAAAAGTGTCCATGTACCCAAACTAGTACTAAGGGATTCTACACCCTCTTTATATAATACAAAATTACATGGAACAAAAAGTGAGCATGTGTTTTAGTTAAGTAAATTCATGTGCATGTTCCTTTAACCTAGCCAATGTGTCATATGAGTTGTTAAGATCGAGTCTCCATGAACCTATATTCTACCAACATGTTTTCATTCTAAATTTTCATAATTTGAAGTCCATCAAGTTCAAGCACTCAAGCTCATCTAAGGTCACAATGATTACTTATGAGAGTTTTTAATTACAAAACCATGAACTTTATGTTTATGCCTATCAATATGTCATATTAGTTGTATTTACACCAACACTTGTGTTCGCAAGTTTGGCACAATCAATGACATTCAAATATCTAATTTCCTTATTTTTAATTATTTTAATTTATAACACATAGCCTGAAAGGATGACACCTTTTTCTAAATGGTGTAATATTAATAAAATGATTGTTCACAAATAACATCTATCTTTTGATGATAGAATTTTCATAACATATTGCACTTAAACAAAGATGATTTATTAAATAACTTTGACGACATTTAGAACCATTTAGAATTACAAATGTTCTCAAACTTTGTGAAAGTGCCAATCTCGCAACATTGGTTGGTTATGCATTTAGGAATATAACAATTTCAATTGTTATGAAAGTGCCAATCTCTGCAACATTGGTTATGCATTTAGGAATATAACAGTTTCAATTGTTATGCGTATTTGTAAGGTAACCTTTAACAGCTCTAGTTCTAGCTTTAGCCGTTGATGCAAGTATAACGTATAAATGCAGTATATATGTGAAGAATAAAATGAGTTTCCATTCTAAAAATAACAATAAATATAATTAGTATACATTCTTTGAAAAAGAGTAGAGTGCCAGAGTAATGACTTTCTTACTTATAAGGTTATAGTTTCGAACCACTCTTTTATCTTCCTAAATACTTTGGTTTAGTTTCTTTTAATTATTTACAAGTATTTATTTTTCCTTATTTCCACATAAACCCTTTTCCAAGATGAAGTAATGTACATAACATGAAAATGACAAGTGAAATGGTAAGTTGATAATTATATGTTATATTTTAAATTTAGTTTAGGGTATTAAAAATATTTTGATTTTTTTTTTCATTTCATAAATAAACACCTTGGCATGATGAGATAATGTATTGTTAATATAAAAATTACATGCAAAACCTTTTATAATTTGTTATATTTTTCTAATTATAATTTTGATTTAAATTATAAAATTGTTTTAACTTACATACTATGTAAAATTTTATTTATTTTAAAGAATTATTTAATTTAATTTAAAATTGTTTATTTTTTTAATAAATTTGAATCTAACACATCCTTTAAGTATATAAATGATGATCGAGAAGCATCTTATTCAATTTTTTTTTTTAATAAATCAAAATATAACACTTTTTTTAGGTATAGAGATGGTCACTAATAAGTGAGAAACATCTCACATATATATTTAAAATATACTTTATTTTTTTATTAATCCAAAAACTAAAATTAAAAATCTACAGATTACTTGTGATATCAAGGACCCCATAAAGAGAGGCCTACTCATAAAGCCTATATTGCTCTTGAATATTGAATTGAATTGAATATTTATGTAGGATATATTGTAATTCATTTTATATTTATTAATTATATTTATATGTGTAGTATTTTGATGGATGATTATGATAGATAAAGTTTATTAGTTTATTGAACTTTTAGAAAAAAGAAAAAAAAATTATTTGGTTTGTTTTAAAATTGTATTTCTAACTTACCATAATTTTGATGACTTAGAAAGTTAAAAGATCTGTATTGTAACAAAGATTTTGATAACACTTGATTTCTGTAATTCAAACAACTTCATCCAAGACAATTGCTACTTTGTAATTCTTGTCTATTATAAATATAAAATATTTAGCCCACCATTTTAGCTGGAATTCAACATTTTTTTTATTTTTTTAAGATGAGGTAATGTAGATAACATGAAAATGACATGTGAAATGGTAAATTGACAATTATATACTATATTTTAAATTTAGTTTAGGGTATTGAAAAGATTTTGATTTTGATTTTTTTTTCCATTTCATAAATAAACACCTTGACATGGTGAGATAATGTATTGTTAATATAAAAATTACATGCAAAACCTTTTATTTACAATCATTTGTTATATTTTTCTAATTATAATTTTGATTTAAATTATAAAATTGTTTTGATTTACATACTATGTAAGATTTTATTTATTTTAAAGAATTATTTAATTTAATTTAAAATTGTTTAATTTTTTAATAAATTTGAATCTAACACATCCTTTAATTATAATACAAATGATTATCGAGAGGCATCTTATTCAATATTTTTATTTATTTTTAATAAATCAAATATAACACTTCTTTTAAGTATAGAAATGGTCACTAATGAGTGAGAAACATCTCAAATATATACTTAAAATATACTTAATTTTTTATTTAATCCAAAAACTATAATTAAAAAATCTACAGATTACTTGTGATATGAAGAACCCAATAAAAAGAGGCCTACTCATGAAGCCTATATTGCTTGATCATTCGCAGTTTGAATATTGAATTGAATAGAATATTTAGGTAGGATATATTGTAATTTATTTTATATTTATTAATTATATTTATATTTATATGTGTAGTATTTTGATGGATGATTATGATGTATAAAGTTTACTGGTTTTAAATTGGTTTATTGAATTTTTAGAAAAAAGAAAAAAGAATTATTTGGTTGTTTTAAAATTGTATTTCTAACTTTTATAATTTTGATGACTTAGAAAGTTAAAAAGATCTGTAATGTAACAAAGATTTTGAAAACACTTGATTTTGATTTCTGTAACTCAAACAACTTCATCCAATAAGATTGTCAATTTGTAATTCTTTTAAGTATAGAGATGATCACTAATGAGTGAGAAACATCTCAAATATATACTTAAAATATACTTGATTTTTTATTTTGCAAAATCTAAATTTAGTTGTGTTTTATTGAGATTTGTTGTGGTAAAAATGGATTCAGCAACCTAAAAAACACCTGGTTTATTAGGATTTTTTATGGTAGAAATGAATTCAGTACCCTCAAAAACACATGAGGCATCCAAAATTTTAGAATTTAACAGCTATAAACTCAATTTTGAAAAATTACAGCCAAATTTCTTCAAAATTATGCCCCTAAAAATCATCAATTCCAGCATCCAAGAAATGATATTAGTGGGTAGATTCAGAGAAGGCTGAATCCATTTCTGCAATAAAAAATGCAATTTCAGCAACAAAAATTACAATTTCAGCAACAAATAATATTTCTAGATTCCGGCCAAACTTGCCTAAAAATACAGGCTATAGCTCACTCTCTGGTAGGATACCGGAATTCGCAATACAGTTAAAAGTTCGGGAGGGCCAGCCTAAGGCAAGTGCAGACAGCTGCAGTTTTACAAGGACCTGGGGCCAGCCCAAGGGAAGTGCAGACCGCTGTTGTTTTGCAAATATTACAAGTACTCGATGAGCCTGCAGCCAACCAATTATTGAAACCAAACACAGATTGATGAGAGTGATTTATCATTGATTCATGCATAACACACTAACAATCAATCATTTCATTCATGGCATAAGACACTAACAATTAATCATTTCATTCATGGCACAACACACTAATAATTAATATGAGGCTCAAATCATGGCATAGCACACTAACCATTAAGCAGATATCAAGAAAGAAATGTAAACAAGCCGAGATCTGAGCTCTTACCGGCACGAGCAGGGGTATGATCAGAGGATGGCGTTGCTGGCTTGCAGTTGATGAGAATTCGGCGATTGATATTGTCCCACCAAACCTGAACAGTATCATCAACATTGAGTGCTCTCCTTTGAGCAAACTTGTGCCAGTCTTTTGACGTCCGTGGCATTTCAACAGGAATTTCTCATCTATTTGCCTTTCCTCGTCCATGGCATATACAGGCAGGAGAATACCTCGTCCAAGATGTTCAGGTGTCCAAAATCTATGAAGTCTAGCCCTCCTGGAAATGGTAAGTTTACACTGAACATTACCAGTGTCACTATGCGTGAGCTTCTTTTCAAACAAAAGGGACCTCTTATCAAAGCTGCCCATGCTGTTGTTCTTATCTCTTGACGATGATCTAACACAGCACTCACGGTGTGTTAGATGATAGATAAGTGAAAGAACAAAGGACTAACGATTCAGACTACGCTCCGGATTAAAACAATTTCAGTGCTCGAAATCAAAATGGAAAATGGAAATAAATCGCACAAATTTTCATGGAAACGGAAGAGTACCGACCTGTACGTCAAAGGAACTGACGCCCCCTGTATTCTTTGACACCATTGCTGATCTTTAAAAGAAATTGTCCTCTGCTATGGGATTTCAAATCTCAAGCAATACTTATACAGCAGCAGTCCACTTTGAACTCTGCTCAGTCTGACTCTATGAATGCTTTATGCAAACTGAGAACTGAAATGCAGCAGCCGGAAGCAGGGGAAGGAAGCTTCAAAGATTGTTATTCCCTTAGCAGAGACGCGGGCTTTATAGCGAGCTGATCTTAAGGCGGGCGTCATATGTCCACTTCATAAACCTACACCTACAAGAAGATAAAATTATCTCAAGGCGGGCGTCGCCAGTTCTGCAAAATAGTCAACGCGGACACTCCATGATCGATCACTCTGTCGTACTTTCCGCCACTAAAATTCAAAGACTTCACGCAATACGCGCAACTTCCAAAAGTAACATGTGTGGCCATTATGCACATGAAGTAGATTAAATTAAGTGATAAAATTAGGAACCAAACAAAATGTGGAATTTAGAATCCTTTCACATATAATGTAACATACCAAATTTTTCAAGGTTAACATGTTGCATCAATGGTGTAATTGAAATTGTGGCATTTTATTCCAAAGGATTAAAAGGTGATATAAATATAATATGCCCTTAATAAAGGCAATTCATTAAAAAAGACATGGAAATTGAGATTGTACTATGATGTTCTCCCCGTCCATTGTCAAAAGAAGTTTAATAAGGCTGTTTTTCCAATGTATGGACTATTTTGGATTCCTCAACTATTATTGCATGCGAACTTGCACATACCAAGCTACAACAAATCTTTCACCAAAGTGGAGTTGTCTATGTATTATCCATGATGCAAATTTTATGGTAAAAACTATTTTCCGGGCACAAGTTTTGCTAATATAGAGCGAGTGATGTGATACATTTTTTCCATTCAAGTTGACAACCATGGGATTCAATTTAATTCTCAATGTGTTTTGTGGGGGTCAAAATTTATACCAACATGGTTCTTGCTTTCTTCTTTGGGCCATTCACTTTCCCTTGGATATAAATGGATAAGAAGAAACCACTTTTAACTTCAAACTTCTTTAGAAGCTTTTTTAAAAGTAATTGTTTCAACCAATTACTAAGACTACAAGAATAATAAAATGTTATTAAGTTTTAACATATATCAAATAAATCATTAAAAAATGTGAATAGATAAGTGAAAATCTTTTAGCAACAAGACCTATAAATTGTAACTTAGAAGTATTGGAAGTGTACAAAGTGGGATTGGGAGCCTCCCACAACAAAACCCTATTTACATGCCTTTGTCTTGTCACAAGTCTTAACCCAACTGAATATCAAAATAACAAAAACAATTTCATGTTTAAGAAAAAAAACATAATAGTTTCTTTAAAATTTGTTTTTAGATTATTATCAAATTAAAAAAAAAATGAAAATAACATCTTACCAAAATTAGTAGCTTCAAGTCCGTGGTATCCAGAGGAGAGCACTTTCAAACTGTCTAAAGAAATGGGTATCTAAATCCAACAAGTGCTTCTAGCTTCTGAGGCCCAAAACCAAAAAGCAAGCATGTCTGAAATTCCATAGGTGATGCTTGGTAGGTTCGGTACTATGATAAATTGATGATGCTTGGTAAATTTGGTAGCTAATATACCATTGATGCTTGGTGGGTGGTTGGGTTAATTCCTTCATTAACATAGTTTAAAACCGACTTATTATTCTAAAATGGTACCCACCTCTCTCTTGCAGTTGCACTAATTTGAAAACCGACTTATCTTCTAAAGAAAGGGCACGACCTCATATTGGGACAATGCTAGGACAATAGAAGAAAGAAAGAACAAATGGAATGAAAGAAAATCCATCCCCATTGAAGGCAATTTCACCCACCTATTCTTCAATCAAATGGGAAAGTTTCACTCAAGTGGGAAAGTTTGAATCTCCATAATTACATATATAATAGCATTCCACCTAATGCAGGCAACTTCTATAGTCATACGCATATCTTAACAAACTTATTAATAAAAATTATTGACAGTTAGGAAAATAATTAACCATAAAAAATAGGTCCTATCAAATTAATTAACCATCTAAACCACGTCTTAGAAAATTGTTTACCCGTTCTTTGATACGGTTTGTTAAAAATTTTAACCATATTTTGATGGGTAAAATGCCTCATAACGGGAATATGCCTGTCAAATTCCATCCTTGATTAGCTACCCTTTCTGCAACTAAGTCTTCCACAGTCTAATAAGTGGCATGTGCTATGACAGACTCGCGCGAGTGTCCAAAACCATAACATTAATCAGTAGTTGACTATGAGAGTCTATTGTACAAAACCATAACACTTTAATCAATAGTGGACTCTAAGAGTCTCTTGTAGCCACAAAGTTAGTGAATGACTTTTTTGTTTGTATTTGAATTTTATAGTTGAGAAGAAAAGAGTATATATATGCATCAATTTCAAGCTGAATTTTTACCATATTAGTTTTTTGTAGGATTATTTTGTACTTATTGTGTGGATGGACTATTATTTACTTGTTTCTATTCGTTGTGGAGCCAGATCTTCTAGTCTCATAGATGATGATTCGGCCGTGTCCGTACCGCAGGTTTGGTTATGATCCCGACCCGACGCTCAGGGGGATTGGGGGCAGCACCCTGGAAAAAGGGGGTTTGGGGGCAACGCCCACAAGTTATCGGGGTTCGGGGGCAGAGTCGCCGAGAAGGGGGTTCGAGGGGGTAGCCCCCAAGGAAAATTTTGGGCCTGTTTTCGCCACCAGTTTTCGGGCCCATGGTTTTGGGTAACCCGTGGTATTTTCCCATTGTATTTCCCTTATAAAAGAAAGACATTGTAATATGACTAGGGTTGATATATTAGGTTTTATGCATTGTAAAGATCTCGAATATCATGAGAGAGACTGTGAGATAGTGAAGAGGAAGTGCAGCGGCTGTGCTGCAAGTTGTATCCCTTTGCCTTGCTGGACGGTAATAATAATAAGGACTGGCAAATTCAGTGTGGACATAGCCCAAGTTGGGGTGAACCACGATATTTATGTGTCTCTCTTATAACGTGTGTGTGATTATATTTGCATTTCTGTTTATTGTTATTGCTCTGCGATCCTGTTTTTTTAACAATTGGTATCAGAGCCAAAGGTCTATTTGGCAGATAAACCCACAGGAAGCTAAGGTTTCTGGTTCGAGTGGGAGCAATGGCCGAAGAAGGAAAGTTTAAGGTCGAGAAGTTTAACGGCCAAAAATTCTAGTTATGGAAGATGCAAATGGAGGACTATCTGTACCAGAAGGATCTATTCCTACCGTTGGAAGGAAGAGCAAAGCAGCCGGCGGCCATGAAGGACGAAGAATGGGAGGTTCTTGACAGAAAGGCTCTGGAAACAATACGGTTGAGCCTGGCTTCGTCGGTGGCTTTCAATATCTCAAAATAAACGACAACAGAGGGTTTGATGAGCGCACTGGGTAAGCTGTATGAAAAACCCTCGGCCTCCAACAAGGTATTTCTAATGAAGCGTTTATTTAGTATGAAGATGTCTGAAGGTGGATCTGTCACTGATCATTTAAATGAGTTTAATACGGTTACAAGTCAGGTAAGTTCTGTAAGTGTGAACTTTGATGATGAGGTTAGGGCTCTTCTAATCTTGTGTTCATTGCCAGAAAGCTAGAATAGCTTGGTCATGGCTGTAAGTAACTCTGTCTCTGGTTCAAACACCTTGAAATTTGATGATGTTATTGGTGTTATGCTTAGCGAGCAAATGCGAAGAAATAGCACAGATGAGACATCAGGTAATGCATTGACCATGGAGAGCAGGGGAAGACAAAAGGAGAGAGGAAAGAGCCAAGGTAATCATGGAAAGGCTAAAACGGGAAAATCCAAGTCCAGACTGGGAAAAATAGAGTGTTGGAACTGTGGAAAGAAATGACATTTGAAGAAAGACTGCAGATATCTAAAGAAGAAAGGAGATGCACAGAAGGAAACTACCCATGAAGCAAATGCAGTAGGTGATGTGTTACAAGATGCTTTGCTTCTTGCATTAGATAATACTAGTGATTATTGGGTAGTAGATTCAGGAGCTTCATGTCATGCTACACCCCATAGGAAATACTTTCATGAGTATGTTCCTAGCGATTTTGGACATGTTTTATTGGGTGATGATGAGCCATGTAAAATTGTTGGAATGGGTAAGGTATGGATAAAAGTTAAGAATGGAACTGACTAGTTGTTGAAAGATGTTAGGAATATTCCTGCTATGAAAAGAAATCTGATCTCAACAGGGCAGTTGGGAGATGGCGGCTGTCTATCTACATTTGGAGAAAAGTGGTGGAAGATCACTAAAGGATCAATGGTGATAGCAAAAGGAGACAGGATAAGTACGTTGTATTTATGTCCTCATAATACTGACTATTCTATCTCTTTAGCTTCCACAGGAACAGATACAACATTGTGGCATCATAGGCTTGGCCACATGAGTGAGAAGGGGATGCATATTCTCCACTCAAGGAAGTTGCTGCTAGATTTGAAGCAGGTAAGTTTGGAATTCTATGAAAACTATGTTTATGGAAAACAAAAGAGAGTCAGATTTCTCAGGGTTGGGAAACAGAAGAAGAATGAAAAGTCAGAGCTAGTGCATACAGATGTATGGGGACCGGCTCAGGTAAAATCTCTTGGTGGCTCTCATTATTAGGTTACATTTATTGATGATGTAACTAAGAAAACTTGGGTTTATTGCAGTAGGAAGAAATCTGATGTGTTTGCTACTTTTAAGAAGTGGAAAGCTTTGGTTGAGAATGAGACAGAGAAAAGGTTGAAGTATCTCAAATCTGATAATGGAGGTGAGTATTGCGGCAAGGAGTTTGATAGTTACTGTTCATACCATGGGATTCGTAGAGAGAAAACAGTCCCAGGAACACCACAAGAAAATGGTGTGTCAGAAAGGATGAACAGAACAATCATGGAGCGTGCAAGGTGTATGAGACTGCATGCAGGGTTGCCCTTACAGTTTTGGGCAGATGCTGTAAATACCATTGTTTATTTAATAAACAGAGGACCTTCAAGTGCTTTGGATAGTGGTATTCCAGAGGAGGCATGGACAGATAAAAAGGTAAACTACTCATTTTTGAGAACGTTTGGTTGTAAAGCATTTGTCCATATTGATAAAGAAAATAGAACAAAGGTTGAAGCTAAATCCAAGAAATGTACCTTTATTGGATATGGGGCTGATGAATTTGGTTATCACTTATGGGATTATGAAAATAAAAAAATCATCAGTAGTAGAGATGTGATATTCAATGAAAAGATGTGAAGCACCTGGAACAATTAATTAATAAGAATATGCGAAATAGCAGAAATGAAGGAACTCAGAATCACTTTTATATTGATTGCAAACCACTCCGAGGGGGCAACTTCCTTTGAGCAAGCTCAATACAAATAACTTCACCGTGCCTTCAATGACTTCAACACACACTTATATACTAATTATATGCCCAATACTATGGGTCAAAACCATGGGACATATAATACTACGAGACGACTTACAAAGCATATGCGTCCAATACTATGGGTCAATACTATGGGTTAATATAAAATATAGATCCACAAATACTACGGGATGACTTACAAAGCATATGCATCCAACAACAATATACTAACATAGTAAAGAGAAGGGTTGACACAGGTTCCTAACATCCCCTCTCCCTTAGAAAAAGCTTTGTCCTCAAAGCTTTGGTTGGAGAAATTACTGCAGAATCTGAAGGAGTGGTTCCCCAGTAGCATCCTCGGGTTTCATTTTAGGCCACTTACGCCTTTGGAGTGTCAGGGAGGATTGCTTGGAATGCTATAGACGAAGAAGAACCCTATCAACTGCGTGAAAAATGTGCTCAGAACGGTGCTGATCGGCTTGTTGTTTCAGGCGAATTCTGGCCATGTGAAGATTGTCTTGCAGAATGAGAAGAATCTGATCGCGGTTGCGAAGAACCGAGTCAATTTCCTGAACTGGGGAGATGCTAAGGGTGTATGGAAGAAGAACTGGTGGTGTCTGTCCATAGACTGCTTCATATGGTGTCCTTTGAGATGTGGTATTGTACCACCAGAGCACTACTATGAAATCCATAGAAATAATTGGCCAAAGCTGTGTAGGGATGGGCAAGGGTTTGATCAATCCCGAAAGGAGTGTCGTTTCACCCTTGTTGACCTGGAAAGTATCACAGTCGGCCACCATCTGTTGAATTGTCATTTTCAGTCCCTGCCAAAATAAGTTACATTGTTCCCGGTCATACATTTTGAAGAACCCAGAGTGCCCTGCTGATGAAGAAGCATGTAGTTCATAAAAGAGATAGCCTTGTTGAACATATTGCAACCAATTTGGAACAAGCAGAGAAAGAGCTGTAAGAGAAATTGGGTCATCAATTGTGTGAGAAGAAGCACCTGCCACCATATTGTCCTTACCCTTATTGTAAGTGATCGCATAGGGATAACCCATGAGTTGGATAACCCATTTCAGGTGTGTTGGGTAGGAGACCCATTGTTCCAAAAAAAATTTCAGACTCTGGAGATTAGTCTTGATGCAGAAATAATTCCCTAATAGGTATGGCTGCCACTTCTGTACTGCATGCAAAATAGCCATCAGTTCTTCCTGAGAGGTAGATGCGACTAAATTCTTACCGGAAAGGTCTCTTGAAGGTGGCAAGCTCATTGGTTCAACAAAGACACCTGCATATCTATCCAAGGAAGTAGTGGAGACCGTTGATGGGTGCATCTGAATGGAATGGAGCTAAGTGATGACACCATGTGAATTCTTCTTAAGGATTTTTTCTAGGTGATGTGAACTGATAATGCGGAGAGACCCTGGTTGTAAGCCCATTAATTTGTGTTGTGCCCCATTGACTGAAAACTGCATCCAAAGTTCTACAAAATCCCATAAGATGGGGCCAAGTGTGCGTAACCATTGAACACCCTAAACCACATCACATCCACCTAAGGACAAGGAAAACATGTTAGAGCGCAGGTTATAATCTTCCATAGAGATACGCACATTGTGACACTTTCCCTTGCAAGGTAAGGTGCCCCCATTGTCAACCATGACTTCAAAGTTGGAGCAAGGATGGACAAAACAATCAGCCTGTTTGGCAATCCGAGGGTCAATGAAGTTATGAGTGCTACCAGAATCAATGAGTATGGTAAGACGGAGCTTCTTGAATTATCCCCTGACTCGCATTGTTTGTGGGGTGGTGATGCCAATTACAACATGGAGAGAGATCTCGGGTAGCTCATCCTGAGATGGGGTGTCAATAGGAGGGTGTTGAATGTCGACCTAATCATCTACTGTATCTGGAGCTTCTTCATCAAGTTCTGAGGCAAGCAGAGAATCCACATCCAAGAGATAGAGATTTTTTTGAACACATCTATGTCCCCGAGTGAATTTCTTGTCACAATTATAACAAAGCCCTTTTTCTCGGCGTGCCTGCATCTCTGTTTCATACAAATGCTTGATAGGAGTTGGTTGAGGAACATGCATGATGGGAGGTCATTGGGAACCCATATTTATGAAGGGAACAAAGGTGAGTTTGGAGCGTTGTTGAGCTACAATCTTGTCCTCTGCAAACTTAGCAAACCCTAGGACTTCCATCATTGTGTTGGGACAAAACATTTTGACCTCTGAGCGGATTTCATCCTCGAGATCACTAATAAAACAACTCCTGTAGAATTCATCAGACAATCCTTCTGTGTGATTGGTCAGTTTCTCAAATTTTGTCTGATACTCTCTCACTATGCCAATTTGGTGAAGTTTAGTGAGTGCTCCTGTGAAGTCATCAAAAGCACTATGACCAAATCGTGGCAAAAGGAGTTGGCAAAAATATGTCCAGTTTGGTTCGGGATGAGCTTTGATGTACCAATGGTACCATTGAAGGGCTTCTTGTTCCAAATGAAAGGATGCAAGTGGAACTTTCTGGACATAAAAAGTATTATGCAGACTGAAATATTGTTCTGCTCGATATATCCGTCCAGTTAGATCAGTACCATTGAAGCGAGGAAAATCAAGTTTCGGACCATGGAAATTGCTGGAAGAAGAGAACCCATTGTCTGATGAAGACTCGGACTGCCGTTTGTTGTTCATAGCTAAATGTTCAAGATGGAGGCCGAGAAATTTTTCATCCAGATCCTGGAGTTTGGCTTGGATGGCTGCAAGTGCTTCTTCCATGGTTTTTGCTCCTGCATGGGTGACAACCATAACCAGGAGTTTTTTTTTTGGGGGGGGGGGTTGAATGGGTAAAAAAACAAAAACAGAAACCACTTCAGTAAAGGAAAATTTGGATTTGGAAAAAAAAATCTGAAGGGTAATTGGGGTTTGACTAGGTTTTGGACACTGTCGAATAGATAGGGAAGCAAAATATGAGGATTTCAGAAGCGGGGTGAAAGAATGGGAAAATTTGGCAGAGGGGGACAAAGACGTAGAATTCGGAAAGGAACTCTATGGTAAAATTTGAAGGTGATTGGGTGAAATCTGAGGAAGTTATGGCAAACCCTAAAAATAGACAAATGTGGGATTTCAGGCTTTGGGAAGTGGAATTGGGGATAGGGTCATTAGTAATGAAATATGCAGAATGGGATTACAGGGGTTCACCGAAAGTTTTTTTTTTTTTTTTTTTTCTCAGTATGGAGTGGGTACGGCTCGAAAGGAATCTGAAATAGATAGATCTGCAATGGCCTGGAAGTGAGCGGAAATAGAGGGATCTGAAACAGCGTCGAATGGATTGAAAACGGCTGGATCTAGAATGGCTTTCAGAATCGATCTGAACGGCTGGATCTGAAATGGCATGGCAATGATTGGTAATAGTTCAGCTAAAAATAGATATGGACCCCAGGTATGTGCGGCTTCCTAACAGTTCAAGGGTTTCACTCGGCCACCAATGCTGTCTGACGGCTTGCGTATTGGGGCAGTACCCCTCACTCCACGGCTCAGGTAAAATTGATAACCGCTTTGCCACAAACAACAGCTCTTGGTTTACCTCACGGGTGGGAACTAGTCAATCAGGTAGGGGTCGTTGCCCTTTTCGCTGGCAGGTCCTCTCAATGGGCCAACTACTTCACGGTTCCTGTAGTACTCCTCACAATGAGTTTTAGGGCTTATGCCCAAGTACTTCCCACAGTTAAGCGGATAGGGATTATTCCCAAATCCGAACCTACAACAAATGCGAAAAAAAAATTAGCAGAAATTTCACCCAACGAACCCAAGAAATTGCTCTGATACCAGATGTGAAGCACCTGCAACAATTAATTAATAAGAATATGCGAAATAGAAGAAATGACGGAACTCAAAATCACTTTTATATTGATCGCAGGCCACTTCGAGGGGGCAACCTCCTTTGAGCAAGCTCAATACAAATAACTTCACCGTGCCTTCAATGACCTCAACACACACTTATATACTAAGTCTATGCTCAATACTATGGGTCAAAACCATGGGACATATAATACTACAGGACGACTTAGAAAGCATATGCGTCCAATACTATGGATCAATACTATGGGCTAATATAAACTATGGATCAACAAATACTACGGGGCGACTTACAAAGCATATGTGTCCAACAACAATATACTAACATAGTAAAGAGAAGGGTTGACACGGGTTCCTAACAAAAGATCATGTATAAATATTAGTTGCAGGGAAAGAAACAGGAAAAGGAAACCACAGAGTACACAATTCTTGATGAAATTCAAGAAAATGAAGTTCCAAAGGTGCCAGAAAATCAAGAACAACAGAAAGTACCTGAAACTCCTACAACTACAAGAAGATTTACTAGATTAAGTAGACTCCTTGAACGATACTCTGCTTCAATGTATTATTTGTTGATGACTGATGTTGGTGAACCAGAATGTTATGAAGAAGCAATGCAGGTGGAAACTAGAAAGAAGTGGGAGCAAGGCATGAATGAGGAGATGGACTCATTGGTAGGAAACCAGACTTGGGATCTGGTTCAGTTGCCTGCTGGTAAAAGAGTATCGCAGAACAAATGGATTTACAGGTTGAAGGAAGAATAAGGAGGTAAGAAGCAGTACAAGGCCAGACTTGTTGTAAAGGTGTTTGCACAGAAGAAAGGTATTGATTTTGATGAAACATTTTCTCCTATTGTTAAGATGACTTCAATTAGGACTATCTTAAGTCTAGTGGCTGTTTGCTTGGTTTTGCAACCAAGCTTTGTGCAATGGGCACCTATCAACAATGTGATAGCAGTTTCAATATAGAAAGCAAAAATGATTATGAATTAAGTCTAAATCTAAACTAACATGTGCATATAACAAATAAATCTAAAAACGATTCATAGAAATAACAAGAAATAAAAGAATGTTTTGTATTAAGATACCTCAAATGGTGAGGATATGATGTTGAGCAACTCTAAGGGTGAGTAGCTCCAAGCTCTAATGGTCTCTTCTCCAAGATGTTGAAAAATGGCCAAAATTCCCAGGAGAGATTTTGACAGCGTGAGGATAGGATGATGGATGGATGGAAAGTGAAGAGCCCCTACCACCTTTTAATAGTTTTTGGTGGTGGGGAATACCATTATGGTTTTGAGGAAACCAATGGTATTGACCAACATGGTTTAGGTACCTTTTTCCCTCTTTTTTCTTTTTTTGAATATTTTGAATATTTTTGGGAATTCTGGGCCATTTTTTAGGGTTTTTTGAGGAAAAATATATCTTTTGAGGAGAAAAAGGGTGTATTATGGTCTTTTGGTGACCTTTTGATGGCTTTAGAGGCTCAAATGGTGGAAAAGTGGACAAATGGGTCATGTGAATAAGGAAATGAGCTAGTGAGCACTTTTTGGGTGTTAACAGATTGCCCCCTAATGTGTGAGGGCAGGAGCTCATCATATGGCCGATAGACATCATAGTTCTTTTGTTTTTTTCCTGGGGATTGGGGAAAAGAAGAGATCAGTTGGATACTAGATCAATGGCCCTTGGAAGCTGCAAAAACGAAAAAAATATTACATGGCCTTAATATGAATGAGGAATAATCTTTGATAATGGATGAGGCAGGCATAGCCATGCTTGTATCAAGACATATACATAACAATTAGTCCCAAGAAGGGGGACCTAAAAAATTTGCTGGTACATCATAATGGTCCAAAGGGGACAATATTTTGAGATGTACTCATGATCATAACATGATTGATCTCAATAACTGATACACTGAAAATGCAACAACTGTTCTGAATAAGGTTTCAAGAGGGTTGATGAACTGCTGAAACTAAAGGTGTCCAACATCTGTAGGGACTCAACAACTCTTAGTCAACTCTGAGGAGTACATGTAACTGTATACTCGAGGGAGTATAAAACTGGGGTACATCTGAATACTGTCTCCATGCGCAACCCGGATATCTATAGGAAGATGTAACTAGTTGTTTCCATGAGTAGACTCTCAAATGTGGAAGAGTCAGGTGGTATCCGGAGTCTTCAACAAATAACTGAAAGGACCAATACCCTATGCGAGTCTAAACGATGCGATCAAGGTGTTGAAGTCGAGCATGTGAGAAACAACCATTTGGAGAGGCACTGAGGACTCTTCTCGAAATGATTCGTAGGCAATCATCATAAATCATGATGAGTCCAAGACACAGGGACCTCTAGGTCTATCCTCTGGAATAAATTTGGTTGCCGTCGACAGAGGGAGACCAGCAACTAACAAGGTAATGATGTTTCCTTGATAGGAGCGCGAGGTGTAGAACTGAAGTGTGGTAGTACTGATGGTAGGACTAACATACTGTGGGGATGGGAAATAAATAGGGTCGTAGAGTGGGTGGACTCAAACTTCCTTTGTTCAGAGCATGATGACATGGTTGACCTGGCAGCGTAGGAAACTGACTTGTAGGTGTGGGGATCATAGTTTTAAGGATTGAAGGGTATGTATTGACTCTGGGTGGGAAAGCTGATGGATGCTGTAGAGGGACAGTCAGGGTGACATACTATAGAATACTCTGAACACAGGTGACCAAAATGGGGAAGCTACCATATGAGTAGACATGGTCTGTTGTAGCGCCAAGAAGCACCATTGGGTCCTTCTTCGTAGTTTTAATGAGCTCCAAGAAGAGATAAAAGTGTGCTCCGAAATGGTACTGTCCTGTGGATTTTGTGAACCCAGGACTGTTCGTGCTCATGAGTGCTTTCATTTTTAAGGAGTCTGAAAACGAAAACTCTGCAGTGGTGGTGGCGTATCATCTTGTGGATTTTTATGAGCCCGGGATGGTGATTACTCGTGGTTGCTTTCATGTTTAGAGAGTATGAAAGCAGTAAGTGGACTCCATTGGTGTTCTTTTTCGTAAGTTAGTCTCCAAGGCCCGAAAAAGCATAAAATAATGCAAATGGAGAACTCTTCTAGCCGATGTGACTAGAGTATTCCTTTTTCATAATTAGTCTACAAGGTCTGGAAAAGGGGTAAACTTATACCAGGTAGACGCCCTTTTAGATACGTTTAGTGAACATGAAAGGATGCAAGATTGCTCGGTGATCTTTTCATTGTTTTAGGAGTCAGAAAAGAGCTTAACAGAAACTCTCTAAGTTCCTTTTTCGTAAAAGGAATTGCTTGGCCCAAAAAAAGGGTAAAACCATACCGAACAAAAAGGTATTAATGAGAGCGAGAAATGGTCTCAAGCATCGTTATGAGTGCAGAAAATTGAATCCGGTGACATAAAGATTGTCAAAAATGGGCAACGACCAATGTGGCATGCAAACCGAGATGATGAGTGGCATTTTGAAAAAATGCCCAAAAATTATGGGGGTGAGTGATCCAAGAGGATATCGGTGTAGCCCACTATGATATTTCAGTACTAGGTGCTGCTTGGAGTCCTTGATACCCAGCTTTGTGTGCAAGGTATGGAATTTGTTGGTGTACTCCGACACCATTTGGTCCCTCTCTTGGTGCAGAATGGTCCATTTTGTGTACTGGTTGTCATAGTTTCCAACAGGGTAATATTGTTCCTTGACGACATCTATAAAAGAGGCCCAAGTGGGATTGGAATATTCAAACAATCCAGACTCGTCTGATGAGTTTTGGTCACAATAAGTTTCCCACCAATTTTGACATGGGGGACGGCCTTGAGGAGTGCAAAGACGATCTTTTCCCTGTTGGAAAAATTGTGGATAGAGAAATACCCTTCTAGTAGATTCAACCATTTATCTAGGGCATCGACATCGATTTGGCCTTCAAATAAAGGGATATCAAAATTAACTTGTACCTTGAAGGGAGTCGTATCTCCGAAATGGCTGCTCGTTGAGGGTGCATTTGCCACTATTGGCATGCATTAAAGGAACTGGGTGAAATTATCCATCATCTCGTTCCTCTGTCGCGCGAGGGCTTCCTCGAGCAACAACTTGATAGGATCTACTACTCCGTCATCACTCTTTTCTTCCGCCATGGGAGGCCATTTGGGGAGACGAGAGTGGTCTTCCCCAAGTGAAACTAGTTTGAGACCCAACTCTCTGTATCCTGACCTCGTCGGGGACATGCACCGAGAAACAATCAAAGAGCAGACCGCTCTGATACCACTGATCAGGATTTATGTGGGAACGAAACAAAAGATAGCATACACAAAATCATATACAGAGATATATTGCAAATAACACAGTGATACAGTAAACACATATTCTATTAAATAGCAGAAATAGAACAGACTGTAAAATACAATAGCTAGAATGGTGGTAGCTATCTCTGAGAAGAGATGTGGCCGCTATGCTCATTCATGCCAAGATGAATACAAAGAGAGGCCGGAAGGGCCTATTTATCATAAGCATGAGGAAAAGAATCCCAAACATCCAAAAACCTAACCCTAGAAGATGAACCATCATAAAGTTTGCGGCCCCAAGGTGGTTAGTTGAACAGTCAACTTCCCGGGGTCATAACTTTTACATACGATCTCCATTTGGGGCGCTCGGTAGCTCATTGGAAAGGTCTATCCGAGATTTACAACTCTCAATTGGGCCCAAATGGATGGCGTTGGCAACCATTTGGTCCCCCAAATCGCCAAAAAATGTCGTTTAGGGCCCAAAACGGCTCTGGAAGTTCCGGACCCGAATAACTGCTAAAAATAGTAATTTATCAAAATTGCCAGAAGACTGTTTTGAGCCAGTTGGAAGAGGTGGGCCGCCACCGATATCCTCCTAGATCAGTGAGAGCAAGAAATGATCTCAAGCATCATCACGAGCACGGAAAACTGAATCCGGCGGTATAAGGAAACCGTTGACCGTCGTGGCATAGTCAGGGACAAAGCGACGGAGGAAGTTGGACCTCCCTTGAAGGCTTTGAAGTTGTCTTAATGTACGGGGTGACGGTAAGTCTATAATGGCTTGGACTTTCAAGGGGTCTACAGTGATGCCTTTTTCTAAAATGACAAACCCTAGCAGGCGACCTGTTGTAACACAAAAGACACATTTGAGTGGGTTCAAGCAGATGTTGTATTTTCGACAACACAAGAAAACTTGTCGAAGGTCGTCTAAATGGTCAGATTGTTTCTTAGATCGAGCAGTGAGGTCGTCTAGATAAAATTTTATGATTCTATGTAGATCGTGGAAGCAATAAGTCATGGTGCGTTGGAAAGTGGCTCCAACATTCTTGAGACCGAAAGGCATGACGCGATAGGCGAAGGTGCCCCATGGGGTAGTGAAAGCAGTCTTGTATTGATCTTCTTTACAGATTTTGATTTGGTTATATCCGGAGAAACCGTCCATAAAAGAAAGAACCTCATGCTCCACACATTCATCAATTAGTTGGTCAATGAATGGTGTGGGGAAGTTGTCTTTGGGACAAGCGAGGTTGAGGTCTCGAAAATCAGTACAAATGCGTATGGTGCCCACTTTCTTGTTTACTGGCACTGGATTTGAAACCCAGGTAGTGTATGCAATAGGATATATGAATCCTGCTTTTTGGAGTTTCTCAATCTCAGCCTTAATAGCTGGGAGCTTAGATGGGTGAATTAGGCGTTGTTTCTGTCGAACAGGAGCCACATTAGGCCAAGTGTTGATGTGATGTTCCACAATGTTAGGATCGAGGCCAGGAATCTCAGTGTAAGACTAGGCGAAGACATCACAAAACTCTTGGAAGAGTTTCTTATATGCCTGAGTCTCCGCTTGAGTGCATGATGCGCCTAGAGAGATGAGCTCAGGTTTTCCAGGTGTGGTGGAAATGTCACTTTGTATAATAGGGGAAATGTTGGACATATTCCCCTCTTTGAAACCAATCAACCTTAGTTGGTAGAAAATATTTTGATTCGACTGATTGTTGGTTTTCCGCGGTGGATGTCGACGCCTCAGGGAGGAAGTATGATTGATGGTGCATATCGTCCCAAGGGTAGTCCGGTGCAGTGAGTGTTTCTAGAATTTGCTCATCAGTACGAAAGTAATCAGACCATAAATCAACTTGTTCTGGTTTGTATGTGGTTGAAATCATATAGATGGTATTGATTTCTTCCGAAGAAGATGATTTCGGAGGGTATATCTCCTCGATGAGGGGAGGAGATATCTCGAAGTCGACATTGTTCATCTCGTATAAAGCTGCTCTATAATCTAGGAGATCAGGGAAGTGGTGTGAATAATGGCCATAAATGCCGCATATCGCACAAGGGTGGTTAGTGCGAAGCGTTTTGTTGCGAGGTTGAGGAGGTGGCTCAAGTCTTATCACTAGAATTCCGGTGTCGTCGTCCAACATATTCATGTGTTCTTGGAGTGCAGGTAATTATGGACATTGATGAGTGGCATGGCCTACGTCGTCACACAATGAGCACTTAGGCGGAATGCGAATAGTTGGGGGGTTCTTGGCTATCCTGGGGGTTGCTGGGGGGGTGAGAGTTATGGGTCCAGTGTTATAAGTCTGTGGGCCTCTGCCCCCTGTGTTTTGTAACGCAGGTGGTTCGTTTCTGGACGTTGATGCCATAGTCACTATAGGGGGTGGTTTGTTTTGCAGATGAGTGATAGGAGGGGGTGGGTGGTTGGTAGTAGTGATAGGTTGTACCGGTTGTAAAATAACAATCAGAGTCGGCGGGGGGATCGGAGCAGGTAAGTACCATATAGGTAACCCTAATATTAAACCAGGAAGGTTGAGTGTAACCATTACTGGCGAACTAACAACTCCGGAAAATGGGAACAAGAATGGGATAGTATGAATTGGTGTTGTTCCGATATGAGTAAGCACTGTGGGTGTTTGTGGTAGTGATGAGGGATGCTGTGTGGTGTGCGACAGGGTGCACAAATCGGATGTTTTTGTTATCGGTAAAGGTGGTGGGATCGATGGAAATGTGGAAGTCATATGTGACTCAGTGTAGATTCCAGGACCAATTGACAAGACAAATGATGTCAGTGTAGTTTGAATGGTTTGTTCAATCATTGGTAGCACATTTTAAGGGGCTGCAGGGGCATTAGGATCATAATATGTGAGTTGATCAATCTTGATAACGCGTCCTTCATGTGGGAACATCATGAGGCAGAACACAGATGAAGCAACAGATTTCATTTTGTACATATAGCTACGTCCAAGAAGGAGGTTGTAGTCGAGCTGGGCATTGATCACTTCGATGTTGATGAGAGCTAATTTGCTGCCTAGTTCTATGGGTACATTCGCTAAGAGGCCTTGTGGTTGAGCTGAGCACCCGTCGTAAGCTCGTAATGCTGTGGTGGATGGTTGTAAAGTGGGGGAGCCACGTTTCTGCCACACAAGAGTGGACATAACGTAGGTTAAATCTCCTTCATCGATGATGCATCGATGCACAACAAAGTTTCGAATGTTTATGGATACTTGGAAGGCCAAATTTGATGGAAATCGAGGTTCGGCTTGGTCTAAGTCGAAAGCCATCATATGTGTATCGTTAGGGTCTACTCCTCCGATGGCTAATAGTAGTAGTTTTCATTGTACAGGGCATGTTTTCAATACATCTAAAGAAGACATAGCAGCAGGGGATTGTGCTTAATCTTCCACGACGTTATAATTGGATGCTGCACGAGCATTAGGATTGTTGTTAATCTTTCGCAAAGGGATGCGAGGGATTTTAGGTCCTCCGTCCAACAGCATATTTGGTATGTGTAGTGGTTGATCTGATGGAAGGGAGGTGGATGTGTCAGTGGGAGGAATTTCTGGGGGTGGGCCGTACTGATTCCTGTGAGTTTGGAGGTTGATGTCATTGGATGTCATCATTAATAAATGGTGTGTGCCTGAATTTGTATGCTGATAATCAGTTGTGGCATAGGTGATTTGCTGCTGAGGTGCAACAGATCCTTGTGGGGGAATCATTGGGAGAGCATTTACTACTCCCTGGTTTGGCAATGGGTTTTGCAATATCATGGATTGTAGTTGATTAAGTGGAGCTGGCTGTCCAGCGTGGCCCTGGCATTGGGCATCGTCAGCCCAAAGCTTACGTGCTTTCTCTAAATGGGGGCAGTTGTGAGTGTAGTGGCCATAGAATCCACATATAGAACATGGATGGTTTGTTCTCAGGTTATTGATTTTCACCTGCTTGGGATGACGATTAGGATTCTGGTTGGGGGGAGCAGCATTGTTATTATTTGGAGGATTGGGTGGTGGTGGACCTTGATTATGTTGTTGGTTGTTACCACGGTTACGTCCTCTTCCGCGGTTTTGTTGTTCTCCCTGGTTGCGTTGGTTGTTTTGGTGTTGGGGCTAATTATGTTGTGTGTACACTTGCCCTTGAGTAGTGGGAGGATTTTGGGGTGCCACAGGTGCAGGAGCAGTTTGCGGTGGAAAATAAGCTGGTGGGGTCCAGTTTCCTGCTAGGGTTGTTGGTAACCCTGAGCTATTGGAAGTGTTGGGTTAGCTGGTGTAGCTTGTTGGGGGTAATACATTGGTTGGGCCGGTAAGTGAATTGGGTTCTGGGTGGCCGGTTGGTTATAATATGTGGGTGGTACATATGTCGATGGCGCTTTCCCATAGCAATGTGGTGGACAAGAGGGTCCATGAGTGTGATAAGTCTGATTCGTTGGAGCATACGAAGTCGTCGCTCCAAAATTAGATGTATCCCTAGAGAGGTCTGGGGCATTTATGGTGCTCACCATGCTAAAAGGCTTATTTTGTGTCGTGACTTGGTCGATAATACCATCAACGGCATGTGATGCCCCCGGAGCGTCACCGCATGATGAATCGCCTTGTGGGGCATCTGGTATGATGGTGTAGAGATAGCTTGACTGGGCATAAATCAGGTCGAACTGTTAAGCTTTTAAGATAGCTTCTTCTTCTGACTGGGGTCATTCGGAAGCTACATCTTTGGCTATGAGGGGTAGGAGTGATTTGAGAAACCAATCCAAAAATATACGGTCGTCCAGCTTTTTCTTGCAGAGGCTACGACGCTTGCGCCACTCATGGATATGGTCGGTGATGTGGGTAGCTTTGTTTTGTCTGCAAGACAACAGTATTTCAACTCCTGCATCATAGCGTACATGTAGCTGAAAAAACTGAAGGAAAGTGGAGGCGAGGGACGTAAATGTATGGTGGGTCCCATGTGCTTTTTCAATGTACCACTTGGCTGCAGAGCCAGTGAACGTTCGTTGCAACAGTCTTAGTCTAATGGAGTCATCCACTATGAGGTTAGATGAACACCATAGGTGAAATGGCATTATGTGGTTTCGGGGATCTTCCCCAGGTTTTCCTTCAAACTTGGGGATGTCCAAGGGGAGCTTTGTAGGCATGGATGGCCATGTAGGGTTGTTCCTGATAGAATTGTTGGTCAACCTGGCTAGGTTTGGTAAGTTCAGACTAGCCATGTATGGTAAACTAACAGATGGGTGTGGCGTAGTGACTAGGACATAACTGTTAATGGTGGCATTATGTAGTGGTCCAGTGGCCCCTAAGGGTATGCTAGGTATTGAAGGTATGTGTCCTCCAACCATTGTGTTGTGGGATGGGCCAGCTCTCCCAAGTGTAACATGGGTTGCAGAGGGGTTAGGAATAGTGCCAGGAATTCCTGGGATCTGGGTTGTGGTAATGAGAGGGGGTGTGATTCCTATGTTGGGCATACCCATAATAGGTGGTAGTCCTGTGTTGGGAATACCTAAAGGTGAAGTGGTCCCTATATTAGGCATGCCTAAAGGGGTTGTTGTTACCATGGGTGGCACAGTATTAGTATGGTTTGTCGATGTATCTCCAATAGCACTGGTGAAAAGGGGATCGTATTGTGATCCAGCCATGGGGTTGGTTGGTGATATTTCAGTAGGGTGTTCAGATTCAGCCTCGGAATTAGATGTGAAGTGAGGCACGTCAAAATTGGATGACTGTGTTCTATGTCGATGACATGTTGAGTCAAGGGATAAGGCTCTACGTCTATGACATGTAGATTCAAGTGTGCCGAACTAAGGGGGTTCACCCTGAAGAAGGCGGGATCGTCTTAAATTCTCAATGGTGATAAGTATATAAAAATTTCAGTGGAAGGTGGTGATGTAAAAAACTCGAAACCCTAGTGAAACAATGAGTGCAAGAGGGGAGTGAAAAAATAATGGCTCTCAGGCCAACAACCAACCTCAAAAGCACTTATTATAACAGCTGTGCTATAATAAGTGGAGGGATCCAACAAAGTGGTCACAATACCAAAAGTCAAACAGTTCCTAGAAAAAAGTGGTGCTCACTAGACCAAAGGTGGGTATTGTATCATGCAAACACCTAACTAGAAGTATTGTGAGTCAACAAACGATATCCTCTGCAAGGTGACGAAATCCAAATCAGACAATATAGAGTGTTGGATCAACGGCTAGATATCCCCCTACCGGGAGGGACACTGGGTAGACAATCCTAAAGAGTGGCAACTAGGATACCTCGTTCATGACACGTTCGGCTGGGTGAATCTGCAGTTTGGTTCTATCGCCGCTATACCTCCATACGGGTGTACACCGAGAACTTCGAAAGGTATCTTTCGGTTACTGAATGGATTGCGGTATTCCACTCAGGCTTCCGGAACCAATCTGGCTACTTCAACCCTCCTAAGGGAGAGGCCTCCCCAATAAATTGGTTGATAACCGTGTCAAAATTATATGCTACCGTAAAGGACAACCATTATGTCTCAAATGTAAATAATTGAGGGGTGTTATTGGAACACCTGTCCCCTCAATCCTACCTAACTACAAGATTCTTTTAAGTGCTCCCCAAGTGGGATTAAAAAGTTTGTTGAGTTAAGGTAGATTTTAAGGCTCAGTTTAAATAATGTGGTAGATTGGGTGCACATGTGATTATTGAACTGAAATTGATTTGCCTCGCTTGGACGATTGATTACAAATGAAAGAAAAGACACTTCCAGTTTGCAAAAACTAAAGGCATTTTTTGAAATGTAAATGCTTGAAAAAACTATTCAAAAATAATGGATCTTTTAAATAATTTAAAGGGAAGCAAATAACATAAATATTTCAAGAAATAAATGGATCTCTTAGAAAAATGCATGGGCAAACTATTGAGCAAATAAACAGTGAAACCTATGATCTAAATAGAATGCATAAAATCTTTCTTTCAATTACTGAAAACTTTTTAATAAGATTTTTTAATGGAGCATATATAAATAGAAAAAGATTTAGTATGGCTGTAAAAATGCAGGAAAAAATAATGTTGTAAAATAGGCTAAATGGGCAAAAAATACAACAAAACATTTTCTAAAAAATTGGCCGAATTCAAAATAACAGCATCGCGGGTTTTGGCCGCGCAGTCGCGTTGTGCAGCACGGAAAATGGCCGTGAAGCTGCGATGTGAAGCATGGGTTTCGGTCACACAGTCCTGATGTGCAGTGCGGAAAATGGCCGCGAAGCCGCAATGTGCAGCGCGTAAAATGGCTACGAAGCCAGGCGGAAAAAGGATGCGAGGTCACGATGAGCCGCGTGACTGTCGAGCGAAAAGCCGCAAGGCGAAAGCCGAAAAACGGATGCCAAAAAATGAACCCGAAAATGAAAATTTCAGGCTGTTAATGGCAACAGAAAGGGCCAAGATCTAGAACAGCAATGGATCTGCTGTCTAGGATGGCAGATCTATGAATTAAAATGATTAAAACTAACAAAAACTAAGATCTAAAGAAAAAAACCAAGATCTAAGAATTCAAAGCCAGCAGAGTCGCCAAAAACTGTTTGCTTGGTTTTGCAACCCAGCTTTGTGCAATGGGTACCTATCAACAATGTGATATCAGTTTCAATATAGAAAGAAAAAATGATTATGAATTAAATCTAAATCTAAACTAACATGTGCATATAACAAATAAATCTAAAAAAGATTCATAGAAAGAACAAAAAATAAAAGAATGTTTTGTATTAAGATACCTCAAATAGTGAGGATGTGATGTTGAACAACTCCAAGGGTGAGTAGCTCCAAGCTCCAATGGTCTCTTCTCCAAGATGCTGAAAAATGGCCAAAAGTCTCAGGAGATATTTTGACAGCGTGAGGATAGGATGATGGATGGATGGAAAGTGAGGAGCCCCTACCACATTTTTATAGTTTTTGGTGGTGGGGAATACCATTATGGTTTTGAGAAAACCAATGGTATTGACCAACATGGTTTAGGTACCTTTTTCCCTCTTTTTTTCCTTTTTTGAATATTTTAAATATTTTTATTCCCTTTTAATATTTTTGGGAATTCTGGACCCTTTTTTAGGGTTTTTTTTAATGTTTTTTGAGGAAAACTATATCTTTTGAGGGGGAAAAAGGGTGTATTATGGTCTTTTGGTGACCTTTTGATGGCTTTAGAGGCTCAAATGGTGGAAAAGTGGACAAATGGGTCATGTGAATAAGGGAATGAGCTAGTGAGCACTTTTTTGGTGTTAACAGTGGCGGTAGAAGATTTGCATCTTGAACAATTAGATGTAAAAACAACATTTCTCCATGGGGATTTGCAGGAAGAGATATATATGCAGCAACCACAAGGGTATGAAGTCAAAGGTAAGGAGAACTTGGTATGCAGGTTGAAAAAGAGTTTGTATGGCTTGAAGCAATCTCCAACGCAGTGGTATTTAAAATTTGACAGATTTATGACAAAACAAGGTTATAGTAGATGTCATTATGACTAGTGTATTTATTTCAAGAAGCTAGAAAATGAAAGATATATTATCTTGTTATTGTATGTGGATGACATGCCTGTTGTAGGGTCTAACATGTAGGATATAAATGTACTCAAAAGGAAGCTAGCTAGTTCATTTGCGATAAAGGATTTGGGTGCTGCAAAGCAAATCCTTAGTATGAGAATAACAAGAGACAGGAAAAATCGCAAATTGACATTGTCTCAGGGTGAGTACATACAAAAGGTGTTGGAGAGGTTCAAAATGCAGAATGCAAAACCAGTTAGTACACCTTTGGCCAGCCATTTCAGTCTAAGTAAGGAAATGTGTCCCAAGACACAGGAAGAGACAGATTACATGTCCAAGATTCCCTATCAATCAACAGTTGGCAGCTTGATGTATGCCATGGTGTGCACAAGACCAGATATTGCACATGCAGTGGGAGTTGTGAGCAGATATATGAACAATCCAGGTAAAGAACATTGGAGGGTAGTACAGTGGATTCTCAGGTATTTGAGAGGTACCACCACTCAAGCATTATGTTTTAGAGGTTCAGACACTGTTCTACAGGGATATGTTGATGCAGATATGGCAGGTGATAAGGATAGAAGGAGGAGCACCACAGGGTATGTGTTTACTGTAAGTGGAACAACAGTAAGTTGGATTTCGAAACTGCAGAAGGTTGTTGCACTTTCAACAACAGAAGCAGAGTATGTTGCTATTACAGAGGCTAGTAAAGAGATGATTTGGTTGCATATGTTTATGGAGGAAGTGGGTAAGAAGCAGAAGGATAGAAGGTTGTATAGTGACAGCCATAGTGCCATTCATCTTGCAAATAACTCAGCATTCCATATCAGGACTAAACATATACAGCTCAAGTACCATTTCATACGCTCTGTTCTAGAAGATGAACTGTTGAAGCTAGAAAAGATACATACTAGCCAGAATCCTACAGACATGTTCACAAAGGTAGTGACCAGAGAGAAACTGATTTCTTGCTCGATTTCAGTTGGCCTTCTAGCATGAAGGTGAAGATGAGAAAGTTCCCAAGTCCAAGGTCCAGCAAGTACAGCAACGGTGGAGTTGTTGTGATCAATCTCCAAGTGGGAGATTGTTGGTTGTGGAGCTAGATCTTCCAGTCTCATAGATGTTGATTCAGCCGTGTCTATACCCTAGGTTTGGTTAAGATCCCAGCCCGATGCTCAGGGGATTCGGGGGCAACGCCCCCGAAAAAGTAGGTTTGGGGGCAGAGCCCCCGAGGAAAATTTTTGGGGTTGTTTTCACCACTAGTTTTCGGGCCCATGGTTTTGGGTAACCCGTGATATTTTCCCATTGTATTTTCCTTATAAAAGAAAGACATTGTAATATGGCTAGGGTTGATGTATTAGGTTTTATGGATTGTAAATATCTCGAAGATCAGGAGAGAGATTGCGAGATAGTGAAGAGGAAGTGCAGCGGCTGTGCTGCAGGTTGTATCCCTTGACCTTGCTGGACGGTAATAATAATAAGGACTAAAAAATTTAGTGTGGACGTAGCCCAAATTGGGGTGAACCACGATATATATCTGTGTCTCTCTTGTAATGTGTGTGTGATTATATTTGCATTTCTATTTATTGTTATTGCTCTACGATCCTGTTTTTCTAATAGTTTCTTTCATTTCATTCCAATTTATTTCAAAATTAAGTATCTAACATCAAACTATAAAAGAAAGTAAATCACTCCATAACAAGAGATGTGTATTATTAGAAGATCAATTCTAATGAACGTTCCACTAGAAAATCTCTTGAATTTTACATATAATTGAAATATAAATAAATCAATAGAGACAATATACAACATTTCAATCCTTAATAACTCCTAATTTCATATGATGAAGTTTATGTCCATACCATAGCCTTATCAAAAGGCCAATACAATCCACCAGCTCTCCAAAACCCTAGCTAGGAAAAAGCAAGAAATCCCAAACTCAATTAAGGAGATCCAACAAGCATTATTCTCCAAAGTAAGTCCTCCAAGTCAAGACATATCCTCATTCTCCTCTCCTTCTTCACCGAATATAACCTTAGGTTTCATCTCAAAACCCTAATCTCAAAATCTATAAGGGATGAAACCCTAACCTCATGCTCCTTGGTTGTGGTTTTTGTGGTAGGTAGTGGTAGGAGGGAGGCAATGTCATCCATTGGATGGTAGTGCATGCTCACTCTGGATGGAAGCATATGTTCTCCGGTAGGGCTACCTTTCCATCTTTTCTATGCCTGTGTTTTTCAACACACTCAATTCCTCTGTGGATTTTTTTTGCTAGTTATTATTTCTTCGTCTCTCATTTGGTTGGATGGTGTTACGGGTGCAATGTTTGTCTTTGGTTTGGATTGGTTGGAGGTTTTCTATTGATGCAAGAGCATCGAAGCCTAGGCAGATTAGTCGAAGTTGATCGACATGAAGAAGGTTGACCAGAGGGAGTGCCGACGACCATTGGTGCGGAGGAGTAGATTGGCTGTCGAACTCAATAAGTCAAGCACCAACAGTCAGTATAGGACCGAAAGATGATGCGAAGGTCAGAGTTGACATGTCAGGGTCGAAAGACAATAGAGATGCAACAGGAGGCATCGATGGTCGAAAGGATTGGTTGAACCACGACACCGACAAGTTAGGCGGAAGCCAAGTGAAGAGGAAGGGGAGGACTGGAAAAACTGCAGGAAGCAGAGGAAACCGACATAATGGTCAAGTGATGTGACCGACTACTGTAGTAGGGTCAAAAGAGTAGAAATTCAAGCAGAGTACTTGGAATTCGTTCAGGGTTGCTGAGGAAGTTAAGGAAGTTATTGCAAGTAGTTGGGATTGTGATAGATGCCAACATAGGCAGATATTGTACAGCACAGCAGAGGAGCTGACAATTATAGGTCTGCAGGATCGGTAGACAGAGGAATAGTGTCTCGGGTGTTGGAGTGAACATCGGGATGTGCTGCAGAGACCAACGAGGTAGAAGACTTGTGCGTAGGCGCAGAGTATAGGGATAGTTCCATTTTCTTGGAGTTGCAGAGCAGAGTTCGGGTAGTTGATGATAGATTGGAGAGAACAGTCACACATCAACCGAACGCAAAGAAGATCAGATCCATAGCTCAGCGAGTGCATGCATTATAGCAGTGGCTGTGAGAGGGTGAAGGTCGACACACAGAGATAGCACACCATTTACTTCTGTATTGTAAGGGCTCAGGCCGACATAGATTAGTTGTTTACATTTACTGTTATTACGCATTATAACCGATTAATTTGAAGTAATAGAAGCCACTTCTGGCATCTTGTTTACATTCAGCTTGTGTGAACGTGTGGTTGTGTCGTGTGCAATTGTTAAGCAAGAACCTTTGTCTAAGGTGCCTTGCATCATCTATGGTTTGTCACCAGTTTGATCTCTATCTCTAGAAAGTGTTGGGACACGGTCTTTCCGGTAATGGATTTGAAATCCCTAATTGCATTGTTCAAAGGGGATTTTCCTTGTATTTGCAGTGGAAGGGTTTGTCCCTTATTTAAATTGTTGGGTCAGGGTCTTATTCCAGAGAAAGGGTTTTTCCCTCAGTCCTTTTGCCTCATGTTATGTAACTTATTGTAACTATTTACTGAGGTAGGTTTTTTGTTGAGGCATTTGTCGAGGTATGGTTTTTGCTGAGGTAGGTTTTTTTTGTTGAGTTGGGGTTATGGTACGATTTTGAATTGCTTATGTATTGGGGTCAAATATGATATGGATAATACTATTATGTGTTCTTTGTTCTGGTTAAAAAAATCATTTTCTTGGATATGAATTGTTACTGATTATGTTGTCAATGTCACTGGGAAATTCACCTATTGTTATTGGTTATGATTTTGCTTATGCCATTGATAAATCATGCTATTGCTATTGGCTATGCTTTGGTTTCCTAGTGAATTTGGTGAAGTCATGGATATTGTTAATATGTTATTGGTGGTGGAGTATATAGATATTGTTAATATGTTGCTTGGTGAATTTTGTGAACTTTATCTATATTTGGTGAAGTATATGGATATTGTTATGAATTCTTGGTAAATTTGATCAATGAATTTGAATGCTTGGCTGATTATGAATTATATTTGTTGTTGTTAAGTGTTTGGTAGTTTTATCTACAGTTTGCTAGTGCTAGTGCCAATCGGTTTTCCAATATTAACCCTACTCAAAATCATTGCAAGGAAAGGCCGCATACCCTGATTTTTAGAGCCATGTCTCTTATACCAAATTTAAGCAAAGATTGCAGAGTTATTTACTCTTTTGCTTACTACATCTATATTGTTAGACTATGGAAATTGTTAATATGTTGCTTGGTGAATTTGGTGAAGTATATGGTGAAGTATATGGATATTTGGTGAATGATATTGATATTGCTATGAATTCTTGGTCCAATTATGAATTATATTTACTGCTGTTAAGTGTTTAGTAGTTTTGATATTTGTAGTTTGTTGTTAAGTGTTTGCTAGTTTTGATATAGGCCTTGAGTTTTAGAGCCATGTCTCTTATACCGAATTTAAGCAGAGATTGTTAAACTATGTTAAAATAATATATATATATATATATATATATATATATATATATATATATATATTACAAAGAAAATTAATAAATTGAACTTAATTGAAATTAAAGAAGTTGAAAGATCCTAGGAAACCATTATAGCATAATTATAGGAAGTTTAGTTTCCTACACTTGCTTGTTTCCATGTTATTTCTTTCACCCAAGGTGAAACAGTGAAACTATAGTTCTAAAATATTACTACTCTCCATTAGTAATATTGTCAAGCCCCTCCCTCCTCTCTTACTACTTGCCATTAACTACTTAAGATTACTTAGAAGTATATGAATCATGATAAGTTGTTGTTGTTTAGAATAAGATGGTGAATGATACATATTTGAATTCATTCCTCACAACTTTAGATTTTGTTGCAACCCATAATTGAGACATAATTTTAGGAAACCAAACTTCATTTATATAAACAGGTAGGTAAATAAAATGCCTCAAATTCTGTACCAAAAAAAGGCCTAGGATTTAGTGTTTTGGTATCTAACATATAACGTATATCATCCCTAGGATAAGCATATAACATCCCTATGGTTGATGAGGTTCAATATCTTTAGATTGGATTCAAATTAGAACTAGCTGAATAACCAAAAAATCCTATATGAAAAAATCCAAATTGCTTGTGGCTAGGCTTAGCATATGACATCCTTATGGTTGAATAGGTTTAGTATCTTCATTACCCAAAATTGTTGAGTTTCCTACAGTTCCTTGAACTAAGTGGCTTTATATTCCTAAGGTTGCTTGATCGAACTAAGTTGAGCTTCCCACATTGGCTTGAGGCCACCTTCCTACTTGCATCCAAGGAGGAATTGAGAAACCATAGTTTCTATGTGTGCTCAACACCCCTGGGTTCCATGGAGGCCTTAGATAAGCATACGTTGGATTGCCCCCTTCACTAGTAGGGATAAAGTGTGTAGGTACACCTGCCTAAAGATGTTGGAGAATTTGGATGTTAATAATGCCTTGCAAGAATAGTGTATTATCTGCAATTTGATCCATTGAGTTGGACATCATCTTGCTATGATTAATCATGTTTGTAGTATTGTATACCTCCTCTGTCATACCTTGATCATTTTGAAGTATCTGTTGCACCTTTATTTGTTCCCTTTCATGCCTTGCAAATTTTTTTTATTCTCTTTTTCTGCCCTTTCTTTCACTCTTTAAATCCTTTCTTGCTTTCTTGGTTCTATTGCAATGATTCTTGCTTCCTTCTTCTCCTTTTCCAAATCCTTCTTCTTTTGTTGTCCTTCTTGCATCTCCTTTTTCTTATGTTCTTCCTCTACCAACAGTGTGATATAGTCATTCAAGGTGAGTAATTGTGAACTCTTGCTTAATCGAATATTCTTTGCTATTCCTATCAATATTCAAGCTTCCACTCTCTCCATTGGAAACTTCAGGATTTGACCAAGTAATGGTGATTCACATGGTTCATTGGCAGGATCAACTAGGGGTAGTGCTCCATCTGCATCTTCTTCCAATACTTCATTTTATATAGTGTGCTCTTCAACACCCCTGACATCCACAAAATAATGGACAACTTCGTTGTTCAAGAAAGCTGGCATCGAAGGCATGTTAAGGCTTTCGTTATTCGTGTCGGTGACAATGTTTATGTTTGTATTCATCATGGATTCTCCCAACCAATTGAGAGGTGATGGCTAGCTTGGAAATTTCAATTCCTCATTGTTTGATCCTAGTACTTGACCACCTTCAATGCCATTTAGATCAACAATATCATTAAGAATATTCCCAATAGAATCTGCATGTTCCTGTTGATCCAACAACTTCCATGCTATCTGCGACAACTTCATAGTCATATGAGTGTCACCTACCTATTCATAATCGTCACCCAATGGATGAAAATTCCCTTGAGAGAGGGACAACATGGTGTCTACATCATCTGCATCATCTACATCATCTTGGCCATCTAGATCAAAGGATTGGATGCAACCAATATCATGTAGAAGAGCATCATAATCCAAGGTCCAAATTCCTGTCCTCCTAAATCCATCCTTGATGTTTGAGGGGGTGAGAGCTCTTTTAGAAGCTTTGCTTGCAAGTTCAGCCAATTCAAGCCTTTTTACCTCCATCCCTAGGATCTTTTCCATCCATGCTACTCTTTTACACATGAAGTAAATCTTGAAAGGCACAAAGACACTCACATCAAGAGGCTGCAACTTGTGATTGGTATGTGCAGGAAAATTCAACAAGTCAATGCCTATCATGTTTTCCTCCTGAATGATTTGTATAAATAGGTGGCTACCATGGCCATAAAAAATCAGTAGGTGTATGTTTTGATTTGATACACCACTAGGTATAGACAAAACAAAGTGATAAATCCAATTTAAAAACAATTCTTTGGTCATCCATGCATGGGGATGTGCAACCATGCATGCCCCTGGTTCACAATTTTGAATATAGTTTTGTAGTTGATTATTTCCCTTAAAAAAATAAAACCCATGGATTGATGCTCCTATTGTGTTTACACAACACAAACTTGTTATCCACTCCCTGCTCTTAGGAAAACATTTACGCACATTCTTTCTACCTCTCTTGGAAATTACCTGCATGCCACAGTTCCTTCCTGCCTGTAACCCAATTTCATCATAGTTCCAAATATGGTCTGGATTGTATGAATGTTTTTCATATACATTGGATAGAGTGTCAGAGAACCTCGACACAAATGCAAGGCACATATTTAATGCTCTGTCTCTATCAAGACCCTCTCTTGTTCACAAGACAAGATCTAGATGCCTTAGTTTAAAGTGTTCCCACCATGATTTCCTAGGGAATCCATCTCTGAATGGATTTGGCCTCCCTTGATAGATTTGAACAACGATGTATTTAAGTTGAATCAGCTTCAAACCATGGCCCAATTGAGCCATCTCCTTACATTAAACAACCACCTCCTCCTCCTCTTGTTTAGTAAACACTGTAAGGGGTCCTTTCCACTTTGTATGAGTGAGGCCATTTATCCAGTAATGCATGGATGTGGGTGCAATCCCATGTTTTTTGGCAGTTTATCTAACATAATAACCATTGAATTCTACATCATCTAGTGCATCCAACATATCCTCTTATGTCCATCCTCTAATGGCACTAATATTCTTGGTTGAAGTTGCACCTTGAACTGTCATTGATGGTGGAACAACACCCACAACCTATACCTCATTTTCCTATTCATCATCCCTGGGAGCATTGTTGATGGAAACATTCTTGCTTATGTCCTCATCTGACTCGGTGCAATGTAGCTAGGCACCCCCTATCCCTTGCCTCCTTTCCCTCCTTGAACCAACATTTGAATTCACTCTTACCATGTTTGCAGAAACCTACAGAACAACAAGCTGGGTTCTCTAGATGAATCCGAAAATATATGATTATCACTAATGTGTGTTGATATTGATGTCCTTTCCTCAATATATTTCACTATATCAATAGACCTCATCAACCACTTTTTCCTCGAAGAACGACCCAATGACTCCTTAGGCAATGATCCCACTCTTTCCATGTAGTGAAATTTGTCTTCTACATGAAGAGGGAAAACTAGATTAGAAATGATGCCATAATATATATGGCATGAATAATATCAATTGTTGGAAGGGGAATCATAACATCCTACATGTATAATCATTTTCACGAGAAAATAATTACAATTATTCATACCCACAATGCAACTTTATAGATTTTCCAACATTCAATATTACTTATTGACAAGATTTATCAATCAACAATAATAATACATCCTATTGAGACAAGACAACAACAATAATGTTGAATCTTAATATTTTACTTTAATTATCGACCCATGGGTCTGTACAAACTTATGAGGGTCCTGCTCAACATGTGCAACTACAAGAAGAGTACCTATGACTAGTAGTATGTGACTTTTAATCTCATCAACAAAAAGATTCAAATTGTTGATAAAAAGAAAAAGGAAAATTCGATCTATGCTAGGAGTTGTAAGAAACATGGATCTTTATCATTCAACCAGGCACATATTTTCTTATCGTTGATCTTAGTGAAAAGCATTAAGAAGTTATTCCTCTAGCTTTAGGAAATACTTTTGTAGAACCTCCCAACTACCCTAACATTAGATCACACGATACAAGAAATTAGTTTACATGAATTCTATGTAAGTGGTGAAACAAAAAGAGAATCAATGCGTCACCAAGTTTAGGTGACAAGATTCCATGCGTAACAAAAAGGAAAATGCTATTTGAAATTTAATCTAAGAATAGTAACAACATTGATAATAATCTAAATTGCAGAAATAATTCATTTAACATTCTTCTATCAAAAAGATGTTTGAAATATCTACAACATGTAGGAACTCTACTCTATCTACTTTTCTCCACTAAAAACGAACATATAGTAAATCTATTATACCAAGACAAATCCCTGTGGCTACATATGGATGGGCCCTGATCTAGAGGCGAAACAAGAACATAAAGCTACTCAATAATACGCAGAAATGGAAAAATCCATTGATCTATTAAAAAGTTGTTTGTAACATCAAAGTATTAATATTCAAACTGTAATAAGTGTAGTAAAAACTAGAATCATAACATATGGGTGTTTCCTAACTAATTGCTACCCTTCGATTTTAAATACAAAAATGTATCTTTCAATCAAATCTATTAACTTCTAGTCTACTTGAAAAAGGATCCATGTAGACTACATTGAATGTGTTGGTGTAGGTAGATAGGATCACATGGGATCAATAGATGAGAATGCACAGTATTTGATATGTGCATTGGTTTCCACGTGTTCTTGTGGATTCAAGAACTAGGCCTCTAACTTCAAGATGATCTTTGGTAGTGTTGAATCCACTCAATCCGTTGAGCTAGTGCCTTCATATCAAAACGGTGTGCTCTTCATAACTGGAAGTGTACCATCACAAAAATTGGTAGTGTTTTTATTTATCTACCTAGAGTCAAAACAAAAACTAGTGCTTCTTCTAAGTATTGGATAAAAAAGTGTCAGATAAAAATCATGGATTCATCATAATTCTGCTAATCAACCAATTCATCAGTTTTCTTGCACTTTAGTTATTAAAAGGAAGAATTAATCAACTAAGACAATTAATTTCTAGATCTTCATATAATCATGACTAAGTGCCCAAGTCATCCTAATTCATGTGTATTATCTCCCTTAAGTGGATTAAAATAATATAAATTGACAAGAAAATGGATGGATTTTCTAACCAAAGGTAGAGGCCATCATCACTCCCCAACTTACCATTTTGCACATCCTTGTGCAACTGATGAACTTGGAGTGGAGTCCCCCATGAGTGTACCACACCTGATATTCCTTGCGAAACACTTGGTCATAGCTCTTGACTGATGGATTCCTTTATCTTTGATGATTTGTTCCCACCGTGATTTTTCTCCCTCCTCGGTCAAACTTTGGTTGGTGTCAGAAATTAGTAATGGAGGTGTAAATTTGAGGCCTATCCACTGTAGCTTTATCTTTTCCATGGTAGTGATATATATGTAAGATACAAACAAGGCCTTTTCTAAGTCAGAGGGTGAGTGCACTTCTATAAGGCACAACTTCTCAGGAATGCCATTCCATCTAGTGGTATTGAGCCAGATGATCCTCTTCTTGTTTTCCTCCAACACTACTTCTCTGAAGTGAGCAATAACAATTGCTTGCATTCCTTGTATAAGTGCGGCTAGTTCAGTAGCTTGTATCAGTAGCTAGTGTGAGGTGACTACTCCATCCGGAGTGGGACTTCTGCTCTGATAAAAAGATGGGATTCCTTCTCAACTTCATGATACTTGTGCATCTCTATTGTTATGATATCCTTTTTTATAACCCAAGAGAAAAAAGAACTTAACTATACATCCCTGACATAGGAGTTTGGATTCCAATTGAAAGGGTGAGGCATTACATAATTGTGTAGATAGAACTCACTGATTTGATACTTCCCGAATTCCTCCATTTCTCGGCAGGCATCAATAAAATCTATTGGGCTCTCCATATTCTCAGATTTTTTACAATGCTACATTTTGAGTTGGAACCATATCCACCACCACTACAACAAAACCATGTGATTAACGTCTCTTTTAGCTCCCTTTTTGGCGTCCACTAACATGTTTAGTGTATTTTTCTTCATTTTATAGGCAAAGTTGGCGCTATTCCACTTTAGCACTTCGAATAATTCCAAGCATAATGTCCTCAATCACACCTAGTTTTGCTTCCTTTAGTATCAGAAATAGTGTCCTCGATAGTGCCAAGCTTAGCATCGAATTTATCTTCCTCTTTCACACCAGTATTTCAACCAAGAATTGTGCCTAGTTTGTCTCCCTAAGTTGCACCCAGATTCAAGCCAGGATTAGCACCATGTTTAACGCCTAATTTAGCTTCCTAATTGTTGGTAGGTTTATCACCAAGTTTTACGTCTACAATAATGTCTAGTATAGAATCTAGTTTTGATCCCAAAGTACTGCCATGTTTTTGCTCCTAGTATTACGCCTAAATTTTCTCCCAAAATAGCACTGACTTTTCTCCCTAGAATTAATCCTAGTACAACATATGAGTTACTTAATTGATGGGATAGAGGCTACTGGTTATTGGAGTTGAGGGTTAGATTTGGAAGGGTTTTGTTAGACATTGATGTTGATGTCTATGATGATAATGACGATGATAGGGACAACGATGATGATGATGATGATGATGATGATGATCATAATGATGATGATGAGGATGATGCATCTTATTGAATTATTTGACTCCGAGTGACCCTAATGGAACCTAAGTGGTCCTTTTGGAAACTAAGAGACCATAATTAATCCTAAATGACCCTGATGGCATCTGAGTATCCCTATGACATTTGAGTGACTCCAACGGCATGATGATGATGATGATGTCGCATCCTAAAAATGATAAATATAACATTGATGATATGTATGATGTTGACTAGGATGTTGATGATGACGATGATGTCAATGTCAATAATGATGATGTAGGCGATCTGAGTGACCCTAATAGCACCTAAATTACCCTAATGGAATCTGATTGTTCATAACAACATTTGAGTGACCCTAATGGAACTTGAGTCACCCTAACAACATGAGGATGACGTTGATGATGCATGATGACAATGATGATGATTTTATTACAATATGATAACAATGACAATTATGATCACTACATTGATAATGACAATGACGATGACTATGGTGATAATGTCGATCTCTATGATGATGGAAATTATGATAAAGACAATGATGATGATGAAAATGAGGATCACGACTGTGTCGATGTCAATGATGATGGTGCATGTGATAGCACTATCAGATCTTGATTGGTCCTAATGGAACCTAAAGGACTCTAATGGATTTTGAGTGACCCTAATGTCACTTAAATGACCCTGAAGGCATCTAAGTGTCCCTAAAAAAATCCGAGTGATCCTAATGGAATTTGAGTGACCCTAACATCATGACAACAACGACGATGATGCATGATGACAAAGATGATGGTGTTTATGATGATTTGATTATATGATGATAATGATGACAAATGATGTCGGCATTCCCAATCAGAGGCAAAATCTCTTCTATGAAACTCATTTGATTAATAGGTGGTTGGATGCCTTTTTCATCATCACAATGATCATGACAACTATAATCATGACATTGAATGTGATGATATATGATGATGACACTAGTTATGAATATGGTGATAATTTTGATGTTTAGGACAATGGAAATGATGATAGTGAGGATCATGACAATTACTAATTATTAAGACCCATCGACTAGTTAGATGAGGGAAAATGTCCTTTATGAAATTATTGAAAGGTAGTAAGATATCTTGTTCATCAACAAAATGTGGTTGAAATGAATGACTAAGATCATAGTGATATACGACGATGAAAGTGATGATGATGATATTGATGTAATGTATGATGTTCACGATGATGATGACGATGATGACAATGCCAATGTTCATGATGCATGTGATAGTACTTATGGATCTTGATTGATCCTAATGGCACCTGAATTACCCTAGTGTCATCGAAATGGCTCTAATGGCATCCGAGTGTCCCTAATAACATTTGAGAGACTATTACCTGTTATGCTGTATTCACTTTCATTTAGTAATAGAATATTATCTGTTGTATGAATAATTTGTTTCATTTAATAATAATAATAATAATAATAAAAGCTAGGCAACAAATAAGGCTATAGATGATACAGTTGGTGCAGTTGTGTCATGGTAGCAATCCTTCATCAACCAAGCATTAGAATCAAATGACAAGTTTTCCATGCTCAGAGATTTCAATATATATGATTTTTTTAATTGTTCCATTTTGTTTTTTATCCCTTGTCAAGTGCATCCACCCACAACTCATGTGAAACAAATTTATAATGTATACCATCTACTTTGATGGTTACAATGGCATTATGATTCCACATGATAAGTGCTTACCAGTAGCTATAGTAAAATTTAGATTAGGTTTTCTTTCTTTTTGTTTTCTTGCTTTGATATAATATACAAATTTAAATTTAGATGGGATTTCTTGCTTTCATAGGATAATTTTCCTTTTTGAACTTATTTTATTTTCACTTTCATAGGATAGTTGCTTACATTTCATTTCCAACTTGCATAGGATAGTTGCTTACATTTCATTTCCAACTTGCATTTTATTTCATGTTTTAAATTTACTTTT
Organism: Larix kaempferi; assembly: GCA_027924585.1. Taxonomy (NCBI): domain Eukaryota; kingdom Viridiplantae; phylum Streptophyta; class Pinopsida; order Pinales; family Pinaceae; genus Larix; species Larix kaempferi. Next base: position 5,337,822 of record BSBM01000377.1, read on the forward strand.
CACGAATATTAGCTTGTAGATGCAATGATGAAGTCCTACTTTTTATTTGAATGCAACTTTCCATGTCATGCTAATTTTAGACTTTATCTTGCATTTTCTACTTTACACATAGGGAGCAAGCCCTTATAACTAAATTGCATTGGATTCCATTTAGCTATGATCTTGGAGGAAGATGGTTTCAATATAAATCATGGGATGTTGCAAAAAAATTTCATAGTGGATGGATTTGGATCATTCCAAGTGACTAAATATTTGATGACATTATAGTTTGGTTAGCAAATTTGGCTTGTTGAAGGAATCCATCCATACACTAAAGAAAATAATCATGTCACAAAGGTGAAAAATAAATAGTCCAATGTTGAAAATCAAAAGGGGATGCTTCAATAACCAAGAACACTATTCTTTATACAATCCCAATAGAAGGAGATGAACCCCATCAAGCTTGTAAAGGGCCAATACTTACCTCGTCCATGAATTGAAAAGTAACATATCTAAATGAAATAGAATTAGGAAAGGAAGTAAAACTAGTAGTGGAGTCATGTAGATAATTTCCACCAAGTCTATGGATGCCTAATCGATAATTGCGAAAGGTTTGTGATTTTGTGGTGACTCCATTGAGGCTATGGATGCTTATAGTTTTGGATGCATTTTTTTAGGTTTTGAGTCATGACCTTTGGTTTGTTTCTCAAGATTGTTCACCTTTCACATTTCTCGCATAAGATTAGCCATTTGATAAGTGTTGCGCCATACTAGATTTATTGATTGAAATGCTCTAACATACTTAATGACCATAGTGAAAAGATACATACACAACTTCATCATAAGGTTGGTGATGGATAAACAACTTCCTTGTTGAATGTGGCTGTCATTGATGTCAAAGGAGTTTAGTAATGACAAAGGAATAACCAATGACATGATAGCAGGGAAAACTTAGTGAAAGGCAAAGGAATGACAAACGAAGTGATGACATGGCATGTATGATGATGTGGAATGTGTGATGAGGCTGGAAAGACACATGATGGTGTTCTGGTGCTGGCATGAAGTCAATGTTGCAATCTGACATCATTTTGGAAAAGTATGGCAAGTTTGTGAAACTTTGGAAATTGACTAAGTGTGGAAAAATTAGTCAAAACGGCTCTAAGAGAATGCCTGCCATAATTCATGGTTTGAAGAAAATGCTCCCACCATCATATCAGGATATACCTGATTGAATAGGCTATCTAACCATGGTCTCATTTATTCAAAAGATTGCTTTATGACAAAGTTATAGATCTTCCAAAACAAGGGTTCAAGCAGTTTTAGACATTATGAAAAATGGCTAAGTGTTGGAAAATTGGTCCAAGTAGCCTTGGGGAAATGTATGTCGTACCTCATAGGTGAATGGTAAAAATTATCTGAAACTATCATGTTGTATCTTGTTGAAGAGGCTATCTTACCACGGTATTAGCTCTCAAAGAGGGTGTTCGATGAAAAAGTTAAAGGCCTTCCAAAACAAGGTTTCAAGATGTTTTGCACCAGAGGTAGTAAAACTACCTAAGTGGCCTCAAGAAAATGCATGCCATAATTCATAGGTTAAAGTAAATGCAAGCACCATATGTTCAAGCTATAGCTTGTTGATTTATCTACCTAACCATGTTCTCATATTAACTTGAAATTGCATGAGGAAGAAGTTATGGATCTTCCAAAACAGTGTTTCAGGCAGATTGAACCAAGTCTAGGAAAGTGCAAAAATTGTCTAAGTGTAAAATCCCTAAAACTGCCTAAGTGACCTCAGTAAAATTCCCACCATCTCTTGTGGTTGATCTCTTAAATCATTATGAGAGTATGGATCTCTGGAATTTTGTTTGGTGCATCCAACCATGGTCTCAGATTGTCCAAAGAGTCTTTGAGAAGGAAGATATTAATCTGCCAAAAGTGCCTCTCAGCTTGATTTGCACTACTCTAGTAAAATACCCACCAAGGAGAGAGAAAGAGGCTTCAAGAGGTGAAATTGGTTTAGATGAAGTCACCTTGTTGGCCTCTATCCATTGGGTGTCTCACACTTCAAAATTGGTGAAAAGAACAATCTCATCATACTAACCTAGGGTTTGATAATTTTGCCCAAGTGTCAAATCAACAGTTTGAAGGACTACTTTCAAATGCCCGCCAGATGTTGTGTGTGTGTGTAAATAAGTTTATCAATTGACATGGTCTTGTTCATTGTTGAAGTTTCTATCCATCCATGCTTTTAGTTTTCCTTGTGCTGATCAGACATGAAATAAATCAATTTGCCAAAGTGAAAGAAAAAAATGGTTTTCATATTAAGAACAAAAAATTGGCTAAGTGTTGAACTCACATGGCTAAGAGGCCATTTGGAAATGCTCGCAAGGAGGTGTCCTTGTGCTAATAAAAATAATTAGGTGGGATAGGCTTGTTCTCTGGTGAATTGGCTATCTAACCATGGGTTTAGATTCTCCTCTGGAGTTCACACGTGCGGAATAGAAGTCTGCCAAAATGAGAAAAAGATTGTTTTATTGTTCAATTGTAGGTTGATAAGGCATTTGGAAATGCTCACAAGGAGGTGTTCTTTTGCTAATAAAATTCATCAGTTAGCATGGTCTTGTTCCTTGATGAACTGGCTATCTAGCCATGAATTCAGATTCCTATTCGGTGCTCTCACGCACGAGTTATTGGTCTCCCAAAAATAGAGAAAAAATGGTTATTTATAAAGGGGCTTAAGGGATAAAAGCTCCCAAAAGCTTTATTATTCCCGCAGGGGCTAAAGAAATTCCCACAAGGAATAAAAGATGCCCGCAAGGGTTTTTCTATGCCCACAGGAAAATGATATAAGCCCACAAAGGCTTACGTTAAGCCCGCGGGGGATTAGGGATGCCCGCAGGGGGTGAAGTTAAGCCCATAGGGGCTTAGAAGAAGCACATGCCCACAAGGAGCTTGCCCACATATGCCCACGAAGAAGCAAGGGGATTAGGGATGTTGCTTGCATAGGGAGATCCCGCATGGAATGAAGCCCGTAGGCTTGAGTGGAAAAACCCGCAGGCTATACTAGTAGGCTCGTGTAGGTGCTCGCAGGTTCTACAAAATGGTCATAGATTCTGGGATTAATTAATAAACAAAAATCTAATTAGAATAGATAATTAATCCAGAATTTTAATTAATTGAAACAAAGATTCATTTGATTAATTAAATTGTTTAAAGATGAAGAGATGCGACCTGAAGAGACATGAAATACATAATGAAGAGATGCGAATGAAACCCATGAAGATATATAACCAGATATTCGAATTATAAGAAAAGTGTGTCTCAGGTGTCCAGGTTGAAGGAGCAACAAGAACAGGCCGAGACCAATGAAGATCCAGAATTGAAGGAAATAGGTTATGGAAAATCGATCTCCTCTATTCAAGCGATCATAGATCTATCTTCTACGATCTGATCCGAACAACACATATTGTATACAGTGATCTGATGTGCTTGATTGAACGATAGTCAAAGCGAAATCATGTTTTGTGAACCGTTTATAGAGATCAACCTTCTTCGAAGTTAAACATCAAATGATCATCTTATTTGATATCTATAAACCTCGTGGATCTCTTTCTGTACACTAAATAGTTGCGGGCCTAGTGAACAACATCAGTCAGTCATTAAAACTTCACTCGAAGACAAAAGAAAATGAGTGTTGGTCTCACCATTCTTGATAAATGGAGTATTATAATGCACTTTGATGTTAAAGAAACTTAAAAGCACTTATCAAGTGTTTTGATGTTTTCTAATTATATTCATTTGATGTAGCGGGGGCTGGAAGTTGACGGCAAAATAGCCGTCATGGGTCATTTTTCCCGGTTTATATTTTAAACAAGCGGTCAAATAAAACAAAGAAAACTAGAAAACGTTCATAAATAGTGTGAAAACCGCGAAAATTGACGGGTGACATTTTTTTGAAATTCCTACCCTAAATGTAGGTGATGTAATGTAATTTTGAAATTGGAGATTCTTATAAAGGTTAAACAACACTTTTTAAAAGCACCCTTTACCATTAACAAGCCATTAGGAGCTATAAGCTATTGAGAGTTATAAGGGTATTTTAAATTTGGCTAAAATTATTTTTGTAAAAAGAGCTTAAGGGTAAGTTTGTAAAGCTAATTTTTTTTGCTAGAGAAGAGAAGCTTTGTAAGGGGGAGTACTTAAATCAAAATACCATAAATTGTGATTTTCTTTGCGTGCATGTTGTATGCTCTTATGGACATGTGTTCTTTTTTCCTCAAAATTCATCACAACGCCTTCTTGAAGTTGACTAGAGAACTCAAGTGTTGATGGTGACCAATCTATCATCTTTTGCGACTACTTGAATTCAGGATCCAACTGAATGGAAGAATGTGCAAGGATCATGGATGTACCACGCAGAATACTGGGCTCATACATTGCAATCAACAAATCCAAATTATCACCCAGCCAGATGTCACGCTAAGGTCAATGCAGATTTAATCAAAGACTTAAAACGTAGATTTCCCTGTCACCAGAACACAGATTTAGATCTGTTGGTAAAGATACACCGGCAACTCTATTCATTTGGACTCATCACAGATGTATATCAACATGTTGATCTTTTTGTGTAGAAGAGGCGCATTCTACAGTCCACTAGGGGGAGATGTGTAACTCCTTCCGTGCTCATACTAGAGGTGACACGTGTCCTTTTAAAAAAAAAAAAAATATTATAAAAACAACATGTCGGCTATTAAAACATTTACAACTGCATATATATAAAGCCACACAAATTAGATAAATTAAAATGCTTCTCAACATTTGCACTCTAAAAAGGAGTTTGAGGCTGAAAAGATTTGATTCCTCTAGGCGCTTAGTAGATCCCTTTAAGATGGATCTATGCTGATGTAGAGGCAGTTCGCTGGAGGAGAGTTTTGAGCAATCTCTTGATAACAAGAAAGAGTGCTCAACTCATTGTACTAGGTTGCAACAAATAGCAAGTTACATACATAGATGATAGATCTCCTTTTAGGAAAGTGTGTGGGCACTAGCTAAATGATGAAGATGAAGATTGACACCTTAAATATCTCAAAGACTGATGTAATTTCAAATGGATCGATTTCACTGAATCAACAATTCATATTATTTACATTAGATCTCACACAATTTTATCATGCAAAAAGAAATGAATGCAAGCTGAGCGCACGTATTGAACTGATGGCAAGAGCTCCGGGTGTCGATTTAGACACACAATCTACAATTTAATAGTGCAATCTATTCACTTCTCAAAACAATTATAGTGATATACACTAATCTCTCAATTGCTTTACACACTCCAACAAATTTGTAACGCACAACCAAATCAGAGATATGGAGATCATAAGAAGGCCTCAGCAATTTGTTGGCACCCAAATTGACCCCCAAGGTTGTGGGAGAGGGGCAAGTTGGGGTTACCACAAAACCACTTTAGACTTTTGCTACTGGCCCAGCACAATCAGAGAGGGATCTCTCTTAAGAAGGGACTAAAAATAATAAAAAAGAAACGCAGAACCTTGTTTCTCAAGACGATCATTCAAAGCATCAGCCTCATCTTTAAACTTATGAACGAGTGGAAAAAATCAAGGTTGTCAGCAATGAAAACAAAACACACCAGATTTCAAGACTCAAAATATTCGATCAAGCATATTCTCGGAGAGGTCAGATTTATGTTGGAATAGATTGGTTTAAAAAGCTAGCGGGATAATCATAGGGGAAAACGTTGGGTGATGGAGTCAAGACGCTACATGTAAATAGGACAGCAGTGCTATAGTGAGGGCTATTAAAACAGATGCAAGGTAGCCACCCTCTTGCCATCGTAATACTATTTTATGGTGATTAAAGAAGAAAGAAAGAACATACCATTGATACGAGCACCCAACAAAGATGAATTCGATATCAACTTTAGTGGCAATATTGAGTGAACACCTGAGATAATAACTAGAGCTTGTTGTCAAGAATTCTAAGCTATATACACTGATCTCATATATGAAAGGGAAAACATAATGTAAATGTGTAACAGGAAGTACGATCACATGAAGAGGAAAGAAAAAACAGACTACAAGAAAAGCAACACATGAATCTCTGCCAAATATCTGCCATAGGCACTACAATTATATTAAAGAGAATTTTTCAAAACAAGGCTCGATCCCCAGGCCTCAACCAAATGATTTTCCAACCTGTTGATCTTCTATTACATGGCTATTTATAGGCATCCGACCCTAGACCGATCATCAAAATAGTTACAAATATGCCTCCATCTAGATGGTTCGGCTAGCCACCTCTGACAGCGAATCATAAGACGAAAAGGAATTAGGAATTTTTGGTTGGATTAGGAATTTTTGAGTTTTTGAAAAGGGATTCATTGTAATTATTCACTCATCTTGGTTGAGGGAGATGTGAATTTAATTAGAGATTGGGTTATTTCCAATTTTATAAATATTACAAAATTAGGTTGTTTTAAACTATAAAAAAATGATAATTTAGGTTAAGAAGTGACAAAAAAATGGTATGGGTGAATGAATTACCTGATTAGATGACAATCCACCGATGAATTTGCCTCCCCTACAACGAAATCAAGCTCCTACGATACTCCAAGGCACACAAATCATCCTCGTCCAAGCTTGAATTTGCGTTTTTGATGTGTGAAATGCGTCGCAGGTGGTCGGGACTGTGTATTTAAGTTGATTTTAGATTTACAAAATGCATACGCGTTTTGTAACTACATAACGCATACGCATTTTGTAGTTCTATAATGCGTACGTGTTTTGTAGTTCTATAACACGTACGCATTCTGGTTACCTAACCTACATGTCTAATGACATGTCAAGCTCGGGTTTTACCATACCAAGTGCTAAGTATCAGAAACGCATTATGTTTTTATGTATCATAAACGAGTTTTGAAAAACTAGGATTGCATCTAAAGTGACCTTCATCTTCTTGCACACACCCTTAATTCTTGTTGTCATTCGTCATGTCTTCTCAAGATCTTTTGTGCTTGTAACTATGACACTTGACGAAACAAGATGATATAATGTTTGAATTCCTGAACTTATGTGTTGCATATTTTGGGAAGTGATCCACCCCAAATATACCTTCATTAAAACTATTTGATGATCAAATATTCGGATAGAACTTATCATTTTAGGCTTCCATGCAAGTTGTCAATCTTTTTTGTGTTCTTTCTCAAAGTTGTAGTCGGGTCGTTTGTAAATAGAGTATTGTTTATTTCTCTCTTGACATTGTTGTTGATCGTAACGACTCTTATGATTTGGATGACAATAAGGAACCTTAATCTTTTGTGATTGTTCTTTGGAACCATCTTATTTTGATGTTAATGATTTGCTAATATAAGCATTCTTCTGAATTTGAGCGCTGATTGAATTTGTATTGGTTCATTCTTTTGGTGTTTGAGTTTGAGTGTCTGGTGACTTCTCTATTGGGTCAGTCATTGTTTCTTTGTTGATTAATGCTGCTTTGCGATCTAAATCTTCCTGTAAATATTTCTTAGCTTGCTTTAGTACGTCTTGATTATGTTTCCTTAAGCATAAGAGTTCTTCCTTATAGTTTGACTTGTCCACTTCATTTTGATTGTCTTGGTTTTTGTGCTCTCTTTCTTTTAAGTTTTTTATTTTCTCTAGCAATTCCTGATTAACCTTTTTTAAGGAAGAGTTTTCTTCGTCCTTGCTTGATAATTCTTTTTGAAGATTTTGATTCTCCTCTTCTAAAATTTGATTGCATTGTTTGTCTTCTTGATTTGAAGAAGTAATTTCTGATTATGATCTCTTAGACGAGAGATCTCTTCGTCTTTTTCTAGTAAATTTTTTTCAGCTTTCTTCTTGAAATCTTCATTTTCCCTTAATAATCTGTGATTGCGATCATTCTCATTTTTTAATTCCATGATTTGAGTGAGAAGCTCCTTATTCTTCTTTTCTAGATAAAATTTTTGTTTCTTTACTATGTGGCACAGTATAAATTCACATAGTATAGATTCTATTTTGATTTTTAGACCAAATTCCACTAATAAATAATAAGCTTCAATATTTTTTTCTTTTTTATTATTAAACTAATATTTTCTTTAAAAATTATAACTTTTTTTTATAATTTTTTCTAATATCCCTTGTTTTATAAGATCACATTTCACCACTATATGAACTTTACAAACACTTTATATATATATATATAGATATATATATATATATATATCTTAACTTATAGTTATAGTTTCTGTGAAAAACTTATAGTTATAGTCACTTTAATATTAAATAATATTTATTTTCAACTTAATCCTTTTATAAGATCACCTTTCACCACTATATGACCTTTACAAACCCCTTTTAATATATATATACTTATACTTCTAGTCACTTGAATATTAAATAATATTTATTTTCAACTTAAACTTTCAAATGAATTCGTTACTTGATGTCGACTCTTAAATTAATTCATGCGTGCTTTGTTTTAACTCTCGCGATTAACACAACTATTGACCCAACTCTCGCGAGGATTTGTTAACGAAGGTCGACGGTTGTTGTTGATCGTTTCTCCTCCACGATTTGTGACTGCTGGTGATTTACAGGAATTTTGATTGGCAGACTTTCCACGGATATATTTTCGTCCAGTTTACTTAAGCCTTTACACAGATCTCCGAAAGCTTTAAACAGATATTAACATAAAAGGCACAAACGTGAAGATGAGCCCAAGCTGGCTTAAAAGATTGAAATGGGGTTAACTATATAATGTGTATACTTGGTACCTCACACGACGTGATAACCTAATTTCATGGCTAAGAAAATGGAATATGGTTATGAACTGGTAACCTAAATGCTAAGGATATTAAGATATTAAATATTTGATATAAATTTTACTGGTTAACGTTTATGTCACATCCATAATAATAACATCCCTCCACTAATTATGGAATTTAATTTTTTTAGAAATTTTTATAGATAAATAAATGACTATTGGATTTTTTAAGGTTTCTTTTATGATATAATTTCACAAAATAATTAGAGAATGGAGCAGGAATTTTGAAAGATGTTATATGGGAACTTTGACTATAGAACATTGTTATCGGGGATTTGACCCATTTTAAAATGCTCTAGATTATTGGAATTTAGAGAAAATGAGTAGATCAATATAAAATATTAGCTAGAAGGTGGGTTTGTCCACTTTTTAACTCACTGAACCATTAATTTATTTTGAGAACCAATTTTGAAAGATGTTATATGAAAACTTTGACTATAGAACATTGTTAATAGGGTTTGACCCATTTTAAAATTACCAAAATTATTGGAATTTAGAGAAAATGAGTAGATCGATATAAAACATAACCTAGAAGGTTGAGTTTGTCCACTCTTTAACTCACTTCCATTAATTTCTTTTCATTTCTTTTTAGAACCCTTTATTAGGTGGAACGACCTACGAAAGTTTATATAACACACAAAATATAATCAAAATATTTAATATACTATTTGACATGTCAAGTCCATTACCCTTTTTTAATCTCAAGAAAATTTATTAATAATATTATGTAATTATGTTCATTTGGATTTCTATTAGGGAGCTCAATGCCAAGGTCCCACTAGTCAATCGCTATCTAGGTAATATTGTAAGTATATGTTTTTGGATCCAATGCATGCAAATTGTGTTGTTGGAATATAATATATTTAATGGTGTGAGATAGCTATGGAGACGATGAGAGGAGATGTATTTCCATAACAGGGGAAGAAAAAAGGAAACCTATGGAAAATTAATCCTCTAATGTAAAGTGTTGTGTGGTAAAACTACCTATGATAAAGAATTGAAGAGATCACCAACATACGTTTAATGTAGTTACACAAATAGCATGGTAAACAAGGGAAGCATGCAATGCTTCTTTCAATTTGAAAAGAACTAAGATCTAAAGCCAAAATGAATACCTGGATAACTGATGTCTGATCGGAGCTTTTAGCTTTAACCTCCTGCTCCAGATGAATCACCTGCAATAAAATAGATACCCTTATCAAAGCTTTTGACTAAAGAAATGAACATTTAACATGAAACTCATATATAAACTAATATTCAATATTCAATGAGACAAATGCATATAATGGACAAATCTTTATGGGAAGAAGAATCTATGTATTATTAGCATTAAAGACAACCAACTAAACGTGCTCTACAACTAACACCGTTGAAACCCGACCCTGTGTTTATGCTCATCTTCCTTCAATGGAATTTTCTCCAGCATTTGCTTATAAAAAAATGGTTCTTCCTTTCTCAAGGCCCTCCCCTTGTATTTATATAAAGGCTATGAGGATAGACTTGAAAGGGAATTGGTTGGGGAGGTTAGGGTAGTTAGTGATATCTCATCAGAGGATACCGATTCTCCTTAGCTGCATATGCTTGGAGAACCCTAAAACGTAAGGCTGAGGTCATGCTGAATGGTGTGCAGCTGCGTGGAGCACTGGGAGAAATGGGTAACAAAGGGTAAAAAGAATGGAGCACTAGGCACAATGGGTGACAAGGGTAAGAATGTTGTGCAGGCTGCGTGGAGATAAGATGACGCAGAAGAGTGTGGAAGAAAGGAACGTTGTGCGTAGAAGCAATGGCAGTAAGCTGAGAATGGAAGCCCTAGCAAAATGCTGAGGTGAGGAAGAAAGGAATGCTATGCGTGGAAGAAATGGCAACAAGTTGAGCGTGGAGGTGATGTGAGGCAGAAGAGTGTGTAAAAAAGGAATGTTGTGTGTGGAAGAAATGGCAACAAGCTGAGCGTGGAGCTGAGGTGAAGAAGAAGAGGAGCTAGCCGTGTGAAGGTAGCAGCTGAGGGGGCAATGTGAGTCTTTGTGTGGAGGATAAGAATGGTGTGGAGCTGCATGGGGGAGAGATGGAGCTGGGTGTGAAAGGAAACGTGAGTTTTCACGTGGAGGGGAAGAATGATGTGGAGTTGCGTGGGGGAGAGATGGACCTGGGCGTGAAGGGCGGCGTGAGAACAGAGTGGGTAGGTCGCGTGAAGTTTGGAGGGGAGAAAGGATGAGTACCCCAACATGAAGGTTGAGGGAGAAAATAATGCGTGCAAGTTGAGCGTGGAGTAGCGTGGAATAAGGGAGTGAAGGTAGGCGTGAAGGTTGCCTAGAGAGTGGGTGAAGACAACATGAAGGATGGAGTGAAGAGCTAGGTGATGGTAGGTCATGGAGGCAGCGAAGATAATGCTGAGAGTGACAGTGGAACCAAGGGGTGGCCCAATTCCTCCCTGTTTAGATATAGAAGTGTCCCCCGCTTCCGTGAGAAGATGAGGAAACAGATGTTTCCTCATCTTAGATGTCATCCACTTTGCTTGAGCTAGAGTTTGTCCTTTGCATGCCAACAGATAATCGAGCCATTTCCTGAGAGCTTGCACTAGGCTATAGAAGTCCTTTTCATAGGTGTTATAGTTTCTCTTAGCACATGAAAGAGATTTCCTTGTCTGCCGTATGACCGTTCTGAATATTGTACTATATTCGCGAGTAAGACCAAGATAGATTGTGCGGGAAGGGTATTTTGGTTTGGTTTTTTTATTTTTTAATCTGCAACAGCTCATTCTTCTTCACTTTTATAACAGAGTCTATTGTAGGACACAATTTGTTTTGAGATGGAAATGGCACGATTTGTTTGGACAATAGCTAACCTCTGATTTTTATTTTTTAACTTCTATGTGTGTTTTTTGTTTTTCGAATGTGCATACTATCTTATTTTCAATGGCCAAAGGTCATTGGTGGTCAAAGACTTGAAATTTCAGAGAAACTATGGAAAATAGATGAGTGCGGCTAACAACTAGATCATACAAGGTTTGGTAAGAGATGTGGCCAAAGGCCGGATCAAAATGCAGCTCTGATACCAAATGAGACGAACAAAGTTCATTTTTAAAAAAACAACGACTGTAAATAAGACAGAGAACATAGATCCATATCGGAAAAATACATTAAATGTAAAAATGATGAGATGATTACAATGCAAGGAAAGGACTCGTATAAATAAAATTCTAAGGGCACCTTTGTTGACTATTCACAAGGGTTATGTCTTTTGGATTATTATTATATAATATTTATATATTTTAGGTTTGTTACAATCCAAAATCCAAATGAATCAGCAGCGCATGCATATAAAATTTTGTTGTGTGAAAGCAATGTTGACACGGACATGGGTACACATGAGACATGTCATTTGTTCTAGAGTGTCCTCTTTGATAATGTAGCCATTGATTTGTCATTCTTAATGTTGGAATGAAGGTTTTCAAACAAGTACAAGGTGAAACATATAATGCCGACAATGATAATTCCCTTATTGATGCGTATACTAAACGACCTGAGCATATGGAGCAACTTGCATTGATAGATGTTGCAAAATCTTGGTCATATGACAAACATTGACATGAGGAAAAATGGCTACCTCGAAGGGATGCAGCTGTTGTACATGTATTTCCTCAATTTATGTGTGTTTGTGATCGAACAGATGAGAGATTTGTAGAATTTTGTTGGTGTGAGTTGGTTTTGTATAAGAAATTTAGTGAGTTTTGAAAAGATATAGGCCACACGTCAAATAAAATAATACAGAATTAGGAACATTTTCAATATAGTCCTTGGCGTGTTGATTGCAATCCAGTGCCTCCAATTGATCAAGTGGAATCCAACGAAGAAGAAGAACATCCAAATCTACAAAGAGACTCCAAGCAACATGAATGGGAGATCATCTGTGGATTGTATAAAAATCAATTTATAAATTACAATGAGTTTGAGATGCTTGGAGGTAGAGATCAAGATCGTATGCATGACTCGAACGCTAATTTTGTGGATGAAGACACTTCAAGTTGTGCAATTCATTTCGTCTCTCAAAACATAAAGTTGAAGACAAGTCTTACTAATCGACAACCAAAGTCTTATTCTATTGATAGCTTGGGGGTGAAGCAAAGAATAGCATATGATGTTATCCTTGACCATTATAGATGCAAAAGATAGCATATGATGTTATCCTTCACCATTATAGATTGGGGGTTGATCCACTACGCATGATAATCCAAGGAATTGTAGGCACATGAAAATCATATTTGATTGGATCTATTAAAAATACCCTTGAGAGTGTCTCTCTTCCTCGGTAAAGCTCATTGCTCCTTTGCACTTCATATACCAATCAAAGAAATAAATCATTTACAAGGACCATAGTTAATTACATTACACGAAGAGATGAAGTATGTGAAATATATTTTGATAGATGAGATGAATTTTATTGAAAAAATAAATATAAAAAAGATTAAAAAGTAAAAATTAATTGAATAAAATAATAAATAATTAAAATTAAATTTATAAACAAAATTAAAATTAAATTAATAAAAAAATATAATAAAATTAAAGAGGAGAGTGCAAAATGAGGAGAAATTTATTAATAATATTAATATTAGTTTATAAAACCTAACTAACTTTGACTTTTTTTTACTAACTTAAGATCCTCATTATGAGCTGAGCTTAAGCTTTGGATGGCGTGTGCGAAAGGTATTCTCATTTAACATTTAACATTGTATATATGTCCTCAGTATCAACATTTTAATAATAAATAAATTTATATATGTATATAAAATTTAACAGGTTTTTATCCCAAAATGACCGGACCGGAAAAAGGGGAGTTTTGGTTGTATTTTATCCTTTATCTTTATCTGTCGTTGTTTTCTTTTAATCCTTTATCCGAGGCGCTATGTAGATTGGGTTTTTGAATAGGTCACTATGGATTTAAATATTGGTCTTTGAATCACTCAATGGATTCAAAATATTGCTCATCAATGCGTCCATATGTGGACAGCGGTTCGCGAGGAGTGGCTCATAACTAAATTGAAGAAGTACATCCGACTGTACACCACAATCCGACCGTATTTAATCCTTTATCTGTCGTTGTTTTCTTTTAATGGGCACTGTCAGTTCTCATTTCTGATTGTAGTTTTCTTGAGAAAAAGAAAGATGGAATTTTTGTTTAAAAAGAAGCTGAGCCAAAGTGACACAGGGAATGTTCAGTTCAGGCTTTTCATCCCCCGGAGTGCTGGACTTCATAGATTTTGGATGGCTGAACAGCTTGAACGAGGTATTCTTCTACCTGTATATGCAGTAGACGAGGAAAGGGTAATCGATGAAAAGTTTAAGTTGAAATGCGTGGGAACTCATCAACGTTTAAAATGAGTATGCAGGGACTGCTGGTTATTAAAAGCGTTTAGTATAGGTTTTAGAGATATAGTAGAAATAGGTATATATGTTGCATCAACCATTGAATATGTTGAACATTGCTTCTATGGAATATGGATTTTATGGATAATTTATATTATTGAAAATGTATGCAATGCAGAGCTGCTGCAGTTGTTAGGTTTGTATCATACATTGTTTTATTATTGGCATTCTGACCGTGGATAAATAAATAGGTATATTTTTGGTGTTGATAAGTTACGAATTGCAATTTTGTTGTGTTCAAATTAGTTATTGGGAATCAATAGAACGCAGAGAATGGAGATCTGGCGGTTATGAGTTGTGTACAATCTATATATTTTGTTGTTATAATTACCTGATTAATTCTGGATTTTTATAAATGATTTGTTTCCTAACTTATCTTCTATTTCGTTTGGTAGCGGACTGTTTAAGTAGAGCTATAGAACATTTTAAATGTATTAAAATTTTCATAAGGGTTTACATCTGTCATCTATTTTTTGTGGATGATATATTGTGTTTTTTTGTGATTGGAGTATAGAGAATGCTATAAAATTGAAAGAGTTTCTAGATTTATTTTGTAAAGCTACATATTTTATAAGGCTACAGATATGTCTCTCTTTCATGAGTTTTTAGATTTATTTTGTAAAGCTACAAATATGTATCTCTTTCATGGGCATGGATAATGATCTAAACATGCTGTGGCCACTCTTTTTCCTTTTTATGAAGTTTAAAAAAAAAACTTCATAAAAAGGAAAAAGAGTGGCCACAGCATGTTTAGATCATTATCCATGCCCAACTCATATATATAATAGAGTCTCTCTTGGCTAAAGGTTTTCATAATACTTGACACACAACATCTAAGTTACAATTATTCATAATAAAATCTTAATATATATAATAGAGTCTATTCCGGCGAAAGGTTTTCATAACACTTGACATACAAGATCTAAGTTACAATTATTCATAATAAAATCATTGCTAGATTTTAAAGACAAAAATATAAGTAGAGACAATATTTTACAGAGATCTTACTAATTCACAAACACATTAACATAAAATGATTCCTAATTTTTTTTTTTTTTTAATTTTCATAATATAAAAGTCACATTTATGTTCATAGATTTTCCCAAACACTTGGCACTTATCCTATAAACCTTTATAGAAAATTAAACTAATTACAACATTACCTCCCATAATAAATAATGTTGTTAATAATACTAATAATACGCATAAAGGACTAACATGTAATTTAATATATAATTATTTTTCACAAAGCACACCTGCCCACCCACTTGGGTAATTTTTAAAGCATGGTCATTTTAAAGCATTGTCAGGTATCATCGCCAACAATATTTGTGGAGAGAGAAGGAAGCTATGCTTGGACACATGAGAATTGGTGAGTTCGTGAAGAGTTTTCTCGAACGATTGCATCTGCCATCAGCCTTTTTGCTGCCACTTAGCTTCCTTAATTTCCAGGGTTCAGTGCTTCCATCAGTAAATAGACTGTCCATTACTTTTAGAATGATGTTATGCAGTGGTAGTGTAACTATAATGATTTACTGGGCATTAATATTTCAGGTGTTACATTTGCTAGAAGACTCAAACAGTAATGGTGTTACATTTGCTAGAAGACTCAAACAATCATGCCAGTGAAGTAGTTATTTTATGTTTTGAGGTAGGTTAACATATACATGAGTATTTCAGGTGTTACATTTGCTAGAAGACTCAAACAGTAATGAGTTATTTTATGTTTTGACGTCGGTTAACATATACATGAGGTAAAGTTATATAGCAAAAAGTGTGTGCAAAGATCTAAAATTTAGGTTCCCAGATCCGCCAAGGTTCGATCCCCAGTGGCGGGACCATATCGTTGCTTTATTTGGAGACCAGATGTTTAGCAATTATAAGCACAACGGAGGAAGCGATAGAGATGGTGCGGGCCAAGGACACCAAGGAGCGTATCGACCAAGAGTTTGAGTGCAACCCAAGTGAGTGAAGGATAATAATTTTAGGCTCATATCATATCATGGGTGATCCTGGTTTCGCCTTTGGATTTATTAGTGTCGTCTTTGGATTTATTAGTGTGAGCATTGAATATGCAATCCATCAAATTTTCCATCATGTTAGCATTGCACTCCGCTGCAAGAAGGAGTTGAGATCCCTCAGATATCTGCTAATGAGAATTGAGCCTGTTGTCAGGGACATCCAGCAGTTTCGTCTGGCATTAAATAGGAAGAGAGGAACTCACATTCCTAAAAGTGATATTAATATGAAGCCGTCAGCTGTGAATGAATGGCTTAAACGGATGGACAGCCTTCTCCGACAAGCATCAGCAATGGCGCTACCAAGCTATGATGCTATTTCTCAGTACAAAACAAGTAGAAGGATCATCTGTCTCACTTCAGATATCTCCCAACATCTGGAATCGGTCACTTTGATGGGTTGGGCAAGCGTCTAAACCTTCCAGGCAGCTTCTTGTTCAGGCATTACTTCCGCAATTACCACCTCCGAACCTGTAACTTCAACGGGAATCATCATCAACGAACCCCTCATAGTGGGATAAGCCAATGATCTTGAAAGGCTGGAGAAGTTAGCGACAGATGCAGAGGCTAACCCTCCCTTCTCGAGAATTGGCGTGGTCGGCAAGGCTGGTTCTGGCAAAACTTTGCTTCTCAAGACACTTTTCAACAGTCAAAAGGTGAGAGATCTCTTTAGAGATGGTTTATTTGTTTGGCTGACTGTTTGTAAGACTCCTTCTATTACCATTCTTCAGAACTAAAAACACAAATAGCCATGCAGACTGATCTGAACCCAGGATCACCCATGATAAATACAGGAGCAGGCTCTTGCATTTGCGGCCTCATTGTCTGGGGAACATCTGAAGCTGCATTTCAATGCATTGCTGCCAGCCATTGTCATGGAGGTATTCTTTCTTTCCTTCTTTCTATTTTTCTTTTTCCAGGAGCCATGTTAAGGTATCGAATTTTGCTACATACTCCAGGTTAACACAGCCACACACAGATTAATTTCCGCAATTCCTGGGATAAATGCACGCGATTTGTTATAACTAAAACAATTCTTGGTCATTATTAAAATTATCTTATCATATCTATAATGTAATATTTGGCTATTTTTTCCAATGGATTATGTCTGCCCCTTCTTAAACTAGCCACTTCGGAGTAATTGGCAGTTATATTGGAACTAAAGTTTAGTTTATTACATTTAAATCAACCTTTCACTGTGGGGATCTTTTTCTAGTAGCGGGTTAGCTGACATTGCACTGATTCATCTACCATAGTGGAAAATTGTGAACTTCATTTATCCTAGCAGCAGTTTGCGCGAAGTTATAATCAATCCAAAGAGTGCAGTTTGGTTGAAGTTTTTAACTTGAGATCACAAAAATCAGATATACTGTATTTTCTGGTTATAACAGAGTAGTCTTTAAATGCAAGCTAATGCTTCCAGTCGTGCCAGTAACTCAAAAACAAATAAGTGATGTCAATTATGTCATTAACACTTGGCATTGAATGAAGATCCTGCTTATCACAGTGTCTATCCATTAGGTTTCGCCAAGAGGATCGCTCATTTCCTGTTAAATTAGAATGAAGATAGATTCAAATGGTAAATATCTGTTGCTATCATCTAAACCGAGAACTATTCACTTATTAGAAACATAAACTGGTGCAATTGAGCTTTGGATTAAGGCTTGGTATTACTACCATTTTAAGTGAGTTTCATTTTCAGTAGAATATTGACCATTTTTCCTTTGAGATTCAGCGCCCTTTGCCCCTTTTGTCCGATCTCCAAGTGTGAAGGAATTCCGTTTGTGGCATTGTTTTTCTGGTTTCTTGTTGTGCTATATGCTTGTCATTATTATTGTTGTTGCACTTATATATTATTAGTTAAAACTTAAAGGCAAAGTCCTCCAATCTTTGTTCATTTAGAGGTTCTAATTTTATGTTGTTTATTAGACCCTGACTCAAGCATTGCTCTCATTAAGACTCTGGGATTGAAATTTTTACACATACAGTTTGATAGAATGCTCTATTTTATATGGTCTCTAATTTCCCTGGAGGTCATCACATGAAACCTTGAAATTTGTTTACAATATTGTGATGATTAAAATGATTTCAAAGTGTCTTGGCATTCCTGTATTGTTTTGGTTTTGAAGCAGTATGTCACTTTGGTTTTGAAGTGCGAATGAAAGTAAAATTAGTTTTGTACATTATATAGTTTAAAAATTATATGATATCCTTAAGGTATCATCGCCAACAATAATTGTGGAGAGAGCAGGAAGTTGTGCTTGGACACATAAGAATTGGCGAGTTCGTGAAGAGTTTTCTCGAACCGTTGCATCTGCCATTAGCCTTTTTGCTGCCACTGAGCTTCCTTTCCAGCGTTTAGTGCTTCCATCATTAAATAGACTGTCCTCCATTACTTTTAGAATGATGTTATGCAGTGCTCATGTATTTATACTTCCCATGCAAAATTGTAGTCAGCATGGTTATAACTTGTCTCTTTAGTGTTGCGTTATATTATAATGATTTACTCAGCATTATTATTTCAGGTGTTACATTTTCTAGAAGATTCAAACAGTAATGCCACAGAAGCAACTGTTTTATGTTTTGAGGTAGGTTAACATATATATGAGGTAAAGTTATATATCAAAAAGTGTTTGCAAAGCTTTATCATGAAGTACAGTGGTAGTCATTTTGCCTGAAAATAATCAGCTAAAATTGTTTTGGGCAAGGATGGACTATAATTATGGTTGATGTATGTTTGTTCTATAAAAATGCTGAAACTCCAACGTCACAATCTTAGCCCAAGCCAGGTATATTCATTAAACGTTAGAAATTAGATCTTGTTGCTAACCATCACCCCCATATTATTTAACTACACCATTCTAAGAGATACAAAGGAGTGTTGGTTGTGACAGCAGAGGGCAGCAATGCAGAGATTATACCATTATTGTACAATGCAGCTGATAAGTCTACGAATCTTATAAAAAAAGCACAGGTGAAGGGAAAAATGGTGGACGGAAAAGGGTGGATCAACATGCGCAGTCAAAAAGATTTGACCTGCGTGGTAAATACTTTATTTTTCTTTTCTTTAGAACCTACTTTCCACTTCCAAACAAATACTTTACATTAAATATTTTGCGGAATAATTTTCTTCACAAATTACATGCGCGGTAAATTAGCTGTGCAATTTACCGTTTTACTACGCACTGAATACCTACGCAATTTCGACCAGGTTATTTCTACTGCGTAGGTGAACTTAGGTGAACTTTGATGCGCAGTTCACTACCGACTTTTTACTTCGTGCAGGTTAAATTCTAAACTTCACAAAATACTTTACTTTGCATAAGCTTCGCACTTCATGCAAATTACTTTTGTAAACTTCTCTACCTTTACCAAGATTAACTCTGCACAAGTTAATCTTCAAATACCTATTTAGCTGCGCACAACCCAAACTTAAACAAACTTTGTATAAATGTATTTCATGCTAAAACATAGGAACCAAAACATATGTAGAAGTTAATGCACAATTAAACTAGGTCTTTTACCACCGTGAAATACTTGGAATCTTGATTTGATTTACAAACCGTAAATGTAAACAATGATTTACTCAAGTCAATATGAAATAGATGTGTGGGATGCATAAACCAACATTCTTGAGAATGAATACATAAAATTAAATACTTATATATATTATCACTGTAAAACAAAGCAACTTTACCGCACTTACAAAGAGATGAGTTTTACTTCAATCTTTACTTCTTACATAGAGCTTGGGCTCTTCATACATTTCATGGGATGAGTTTCTCCTCTTTCACTCTTCTTCCCTCACATACATATATTTTCTCTATTTCTCATCTCTAACCTAATCTCCTGTGAGAGATTTTCATTTATAGAGTTTCATTATCACCGACTCAAGATCACTTCTCTTGGAAGCTTTTAGGGTTACATTAAAGACTGTAATAAATTCTACCTAAGAAGTTATGAGCCTTCGAAATACAAATGACTACTTAAATACTAACTTGCTGTGAGCCGGATTGGATGCAAACTCACTGACTGACTTCTGACATTGCAAACCGACTGAGTGTCTAACAGAACCGACGCATATTAGATACGCTATCAACTCATTAATTACAATATTTCCAACACTCCCCCTTAATTATGAGCAGATGGGGATCATCAAACAAAAATAAAATATTACAAAATATTTCAGAGCTGCGACATGGTCTGTTCATGACATAGTTCATTGCGCAGGTGAACTTGCCATTCCCAAACAACTTCGCAGAAATTGCAATGGGTCCTTTGCCAATGGTTTTGTAAATATGTCTGCTACCTAATCTTCTGACCTTCAAAATTCTAAACAAATTTCCTTGTTGTTTATCATTTCTCTGATGAAATGATACATTGTGTCGATGTGCTTGGTTCTCTTGTGGAACACATGATTCTTTGACAGTGCGATAGCTGAATTGTTGTCACAGTAAATAACTGTGGGTTCTTACTGGACCTTTGACATATCACTTAACATCCTGCACATCCAAACTGCTTGACATGTAGTGCTTGTAGCTGTGACATACTCTGCTTCTACTGAAGAGAGAGTTACTATGGGCTATTCTTTTTAAGCCCATGATACAACACGTGTTCCTACATAAAATGTATTCTGAGATGTGTTTTTTATGTCATCTATGCTACCTCCATTGTCAGTGTTAGTGTATCTAGTGAGTTTCAAATTTTCTGAAGTTGAATACAAAATACCAAATTCTTTTGTTCCACTTACATACCTCATAATTCTTTTACCTGCATGCCAATGAGATTCTTTTGGTTATTCCATGAATCTTAAGATTAAGCTGACTCCATACATGATATATGGCCTTGTTGCACTTAGATACATAAGACTGCCTATGAGCCTTTTAAACAGTGTAGGATCTACATTGGATCCATCATCATCCTTGCTCAATTTCAAACCTGTTATCACTGGTGTTGGAGCTGTCTTGCAATTTATCATCTTAAATCTGTTCAAGACATCACTGGCATACTTCGACTGAGATATAAATATACCTCTTTCAGTCTGTTGGACTTCAATGCCCATAAAATACTTCATAAGCCACAGATTAGTCATTTCGAATTCACTTTCCATGATTGTTCTGAATTCTTCTATGCCAAAATCACTAGTAAATATTAAATCATCTACAGACCGAAAGACAATTAACTTATTACCTTCCTTGTTGATCTTTGTGTACAACGTTGGCTCACATTCACTTCTGTGAAATCCATTCTGAGTGAGATATGAGTCAATGCGACTGTACCAAGCTCTGGGAGCTTGCTTCAACCATAGAGTGCCTTTTTCAGTCTGTACACTCTGTGTCCTTGTCCTGGAACTTCATAAACTTGTGGTTTCTCTACGTATACTTCTTCCTCCAAATAACCATTTAGGAATGCATACTTGACATCCATTTGATAAACAGGCCATTTCTTTTGTGCTGTGATGGCCAAGACTGTTCTGATAGTGTCCATTCCCGCTACAGGTGCAAAAGTTTCATTGAAGTCTATGCTAGGCTATTGAGTGAATCATCTTACTACCAATGTTTCCTTGTTCTTCTGCACATTTCCTTCAGCATCTTGCTTGGTCTTGTAAATCCATTTTACGCTTATGACATCCTTGTCCTTAGGAACATCAACTAGTTCCCATGTTTGATTCTTCTCAATGCATTCTATTTCTTCATCCATGGCTTGCGCCCAAACTTTGTATTCAACTGCTTCTTCAAAATTTAAAGGATCATTAACTTGAGAAAATAATGCAAAACATGAGAATGAATTAAGTGTACCAGCCTCATATATCTCACGCAGACTTCTTGTCTTTGGCAGAGTTGTTGGTGTTGAACTGTGCGAGTTGTGCGAACTGCTTGATGGAGTTTGATGCGCACTTGATGTGCTTGTCGGAGTAGCTTGAGCTGCGCCGTGCGTCGGAGTTGCTTGTGCTAGAGCATGTTGCGCAATCCTTGGAGTAGATGGAGTTGTGCAGTTTTGATTTACATGCGAAGTCTCATCCACATCTTCTGCACTGTCATCATGTTCAACATGTGAAACGATTTTCACATTCTTCTCTACTGTTCCATCGCATGCTTCATTTTCCACAAACTGAACATCTTGACTGATAATGACTTTCCTTGCAACCAGATCATACAACTTGTATGCTTTTATGTCTTCAGAATATCAAATAAAGATTCATTTCTATCCTTTTTTATCTAATTTCCTTCTTAGATCATCTAGAACATGTGCGTATGCTACACAACCAAAAAATTTTAAATGCGAAACACTATGTTTCATACCTGTCCATGCTTCCTGCAAAACCTTGTTCTTCACGCTCTTCGTTGGACATCGATTCATGATGTATACCACAGTTGCCACTGCTTAAGCCCAGTATTCATTTGACAGATGTATGGCTGCCAACATACTACGCACCATCTCCATGATGGTTCTATTTTTCCTCTCTGTGATGCCATTCTGCTGTGGTGTATACCGCGCAGTGAATTGCTTCTGCATGCCATTATTTTTGTATAAATTTAAGAAATCATTTGAGACATACTCACCACCTCTATCTGTTCTTAATATCCTGATGTTGTAACCACTATGCTTCTCCATGAGTGCCTTGAACTGCTAAAAACAACTAAATGCATCAGATTTATGTTTCAGGAAATAAAACCATGTTTTTCTTGTGAAATCATCAATGAATGTGAGAAGATAAGTGCATCCTCCCATGGACGGTGCTTGCATAGGTTCACAAATATCAGAGTGCATGATTTCAAGTGGTGTGCAAGCTCTGTATGAATTTCCGACTAGAAAAGTCTCTCTGTGTTGTTTGCCAAAAATACAGCCTTCACAAATTCTCTCTGTCTTTTCAATCAATGGAAATCCTTTCACCGTTTCCTTCGTATGTAGTAGATTCAGCCCACCAAAATTAAGATGTCCAAATATGAAATGCCATAACCAGGATTCTTCCTTTATTTCTGTTTGATATGCAGCTTGCATTGTGCTGTCTTTTTCTTCAGCTACGCACTGAATTTCTACTTCTTTTCTCTCTGCGCTAAGCGCAGCTCTAGAATTTTCATTCTATCTTGTATGAACAACTTGAGTTGTTTTCCCTTTTATGTTTGGCCTTATCCTCAAAGGAAACAAGCGATTGCTTGTCATCTGCACTTCAACAATTAATTGATGGCTGGGGTATATGTCTTTGATCACACAGTGTTTTCCTACCATGTGAACTCTGTAACCTTTTTCCATCAACTATCCAATGCTCATCAAATTATGCTTCAAACCTTGAACATAATAAACATTAGACATATATTTCTGCTCCCCTTGTTTGGTTAGAATATCAATAGTACCCTTTCCCAAAACAGTCACTTGAAAATTATTTCCAAGTGTGACATCAGTTTGAATTGATTTATCTAGACTAAACAATAGATTTAAATTACCAGTCATGTGATTGCTACAGCCTGAGTCTAAATACCATATGTCATTTGGACTTTCTTGTACAGCATTGCATTCAAGTGGAGATGCACATGCTAAGAATAGTGAGTTATTCGGAGTGTTGTTGTTGCTTGACTAAGCTTCACCTTGCTTCCCTTGGTCATACTTCTTTTTCCTTCATTCATATGCGAAGTGTCCATACTTCTTACAGTAATGACATTGAATTTTTTATTTGTCATACCTTTGTCCACTTCACTGAGTGGGAGTCTGATTCTGGCCTCTACCAGTGCCATGCACAGGGCTGCTGCTGCGACCTCCTCTGAAAGAGCTTCGTCCTCTGCCTTTAGAGTTTGATCTTCCTCTGTCTCTTCCACGACTTATGGATGACTATGCTACGAATGCACCTTCCAGCGATGTTTCTGAACCACTGATTCTATGTTCATGATTAAGTAATGAGCCTTCCAACTCATCAATAGTAAATGTGGACAGATCTTTGTTTTCTTCCAAAGTTACAACCAAAGATTCAAATTTCTTTGGAAGAACTCTAAGAACTTTTTCCACAACTCTTTGGTCACCTAAATTTTCTCCATGAGACTTTATTTGATTAACTAGACCAATAACACGAGTATAGAATGAGTCTACTGACTTTGTATTTTTCATTGATAGAGATTCAAAATCTCTTCTAAGAATCTGAAGTTCAGCAGTATTTACCTTGTTGAAACCTTGATATGCAGTTTCAGGTGTGTCCCACGCTTCCTTAGCTGACTGTGTCGCTACTACTCTTGGGAGTATGGATTCATGTGTTGCTTGATGTATGTGGAACAACGCCTTTCCATCTTTCTTCCTCTGTTCCCTCAAGACATCCTTCTCAGCTTCTGTGAGATTGTTGTATGGTGCTGCATTTGCTGGTTCTGCATAACCATTATGGACTATGTCCCATACATCTTAACCTCTAAACAAAGCCTTCATTGTTAGAGACCAATATTCATAATTTTTACCAGAAAATATTGGGGTTTGCATATTACCCGAAGTGGAAGCCATACTTAATCACTTTTCCCTTATGTAAATACAAATTCTACTTTCCGTAAACCTCGCTCTGATACTAGATGAAGGGAAAAAGGGCGGAGCAACCTGCGCAGTCAAAAAGATTTGACCTGTGCGGTAAATACTTTCTTTTTCTTTTCTTTAGAACCTGCACTCCACTTCCAAACAAATACTTTGCATTAAATATTTTGCCAAATAATTTTCTTCACAAATTACTTGCGCGGTAAATTAGCTATGCAATTTACACCTTTACTGCGCCGTGAATACCTACGCAATTTTGACTTTTTACAGCACACAAGTTATTTCTACTGCGCAGGTGAACTTTGCTGCGCAGTTCACTACCTTTGTGGAAATTATCAACTTCACAAAATACTTTGCATAAGCTTCACACTTCATGCAAATTAATTTTGTAAACTTCTCTACCTTTACCAAGATTAACTGCGCACGAGTTAATCTTCAAATACCTATTTAGCTGCGCACAACCCAAACTTAAACAAAATTTGTATAAATGTATTTCATGCTAAAACATAGGAACCAAAACATATGTAGAAGTTACTGCGTAGTTAAACTAGGTCTTTTACCACCGTGAAATACTTGGAATCTTGATTTGATTTACAGACCGTAAATGTAAACAACATTTACGCAGGTCAATATGAAATAGATGTGCGAGATGCATAAACCAACATTCTTGAGAATGAATACATAAAACTAACTACTTATATATATTACCACTGTAAAACAGAGTAACTTTGCCGCACTTACATAGAGATGAATTTTACTTCAATCTTTACTTGTTACACACAGCTTGGGGTCTTCATACATTTCACGGGATGAGTTTCTCCTCTTTCACTCTTATTCCCTCACATACATCTCTTTTCTCTATTTCTCATATCTAACCTAATATTCTGTGAGAGATTTTCATTTATAGAGTTTCATTATCACCAACTCAATATCGCTTCTCTTGGAAGCTTTTAGGGTTACATTAAAGACTGTAATAAATTCTACCTAAGAAGTTATGAGCCTTCGAAATAGAAACGACTACTTAAATACTAACTTGTCGTGAGCCGGATTGGCTTCAAACTGACTGACTGACTTCTAACATTGCAGACTGACTGAGTGTTTGACAGATCCAGCACATATCAGATACGCTATCAGATCATTAATTACAATATTTCCAACAACAGGTTGGTAGGGTGCTATCAAATTTACTAAATTCCGAGCTATTTTTGGCCATGTTTACACAATGCCTGCCATGAAGGCCAAAAAGCATGAATTAGTGAGGGTTCCTGGAGAAAAAGAAGTGATACTAAGAATAATTTTACTCGGGTTGAGTTGGAGATAGAGATCCCACAACATTGTTAGATGCCTACAACCATTGCACAGATTTATGGTGAATTCATGGTGGATTCTTGCTTCAACCAACTATATGAGGGCCCAAACCCTAATATGGCACAAAATTCCTCGTTAACATTGAAATTATGTGAAATTAGGTGTGAAATGACATTAATTGTATTTGATTAATCCCTTCTCATGTGGATCTATGGATCTCTGGTATTAGAAAGAAATAGATTTTCTAATACCAAGGAGATTTCAAAGTTATAAGGTTTTACTACATATCCAAAAAGGAAAAAGCATGTAAGGGTTTTATCTTCTATTGATTGCAAGGTATCTTTTGAATAGTTTTTTACTATTGAGAGTGAAAGAATATTGCATTGTATGTTCTAAAGTCTCTTTAAGCCAGGTTCTGGTTGCATTTCCCCTTTGCAAGTTTCTTTTGAATTGAATGATTATTCTTCACCAAATCTTAATTATTTTTCTCCTATTTTCAATGACGTCTTGGTTTTCTTGTGTGAATTTCCATAAGGCATTTGTTGAATAGTTGGGATTACTGTTCTTGGCATGTATTTTCTTGTAAAATATGGGGATTATCTGGCCCAGCGATTCATGGACACGCGTGGTGATTAAAGTTCATCTGAGTAGGCATGAGCTTCTAGATGACATGATATGTAGGTACATTGTGCATTATTTCTTAAAGTCAAGCAAGGATAAGGACGGCATAGGACATTGAGCAAGTAAAAAGCATGGTTTCACTGTATCAATTTATAATTATTTATAACCCATTCTAAGAAACATAGTTTGCTCCTTGTATTTTGAGCTTTGGAACTGATTTTTTAGAGTTTGTCTAATATTTGTTCGTGTAGTTTATGAACAATTTATTCTATGTGCATTGTGCATACCTATGGAAATATTGATTTATTGATAGTCTCCATATGACATGTCTTGAGTATAATGCTTAGGATGTTGCACAAAAACCATCCATTCTTAGAATATATAAAAACCAGATGATCTTTATTTTTTCCATTCTACTGGAAATTCATAAAACCCTTGAATCTTCTTCTATATTTATAAAATAAATTGCACAAGTGCAATCATTGTTGATATCTCCCAAGGATAGAAACATTACTTCTAAACACAATGAAAGTATCCCCTGAAGTTGATTTGGTAAAGAACTTTGTTTAATGTTGATCTATTATTTTGTTATCAATTTTGAATATAATTTGAAGAACAGTGGAATTTTTTCTCTACTTTACAAATACCATTGTGGATAGCTTCTCCATGAAAACAAAATTTGTATTGTTGTTTGAGAATTTTGGTATGAAAGTGGCTTTTGAACGAGTATGTATAAAGTTATAAACAATATAAAATAAATTATCTATCTAGAAAATCAAGGGAATATGAATGACATTAATTAGCAATGTCTTTGTTAATCTCTTTATTTAACTTATAGACAAATCGTCCCCCAAATAAGGTCGCTGAATTTCAACATTATTTTTTGCAGTATCAGTTTACTCATCAATCTGGACTTGTAAGGGTGTTTATAGCTCTTCGATAGCTAGATCAAATCATCTAAGATAAATCCCAAAAAAATATTGCAAAGTAAACAAAGGACTTGTTAATTTTGCTTTTAGTTTTGGTAGGGACTAGAAGCTATGTTTCCATCTCTCTTGTTTCTTATATAGTCCATATTATGTTAGGATTTGGTTACTTAATGAAATATCTTTCATCTTTAAAATTGTCATTAAAAATTTTACTTGATATTATTTTATAAAATATTTAAATTTGCATAATAAAATAAACCGTTTAAATTATCATCAATAAAAACATTATTATTTGAAATACAATAGAAATTAGATATATTGTTTAGATTTAATAATGTTACTCACTAGATGCATAGATTTCAGTGTTTCTACATAGATTTCAATGTTTCTATTTCATAGTGATAATGTTACTTACTAGATCATTTCTATTCGAGAGTGATAATGTTACTTACTAGATGCATAGATATCAGTGTAGAGACTTTAGAGTGAATAATTAAATACACTTCACAGATTTTAGTGTGATAATGTTACTTACTAGATGCATATATTTCAGTGTAGATGTTTTAGAATGAATAATTAGATACACTGCATAGAATTCAGTGATTCTATAGACCTTGTGATAATGTTACTGACTAGATGCATAGATTTCAGTGTACATGCTTTAGAATGAATAATTAGATACACTGCATAGATTTCAGTGTTTCTATTTCAGTGATAAGATTAAAATAAAGATTTTTTTTATACAAGGTATCGACTAAAAATGGAAGATGGGCATGTGGAAGATGTTAGGAGACAATCATGAGAATGACAAAGAGCATATCAACAAAGAAAGGAAAATAAATTCACTGAAGAAGCGTGGGAAAAACAAAGAAAACAAAAAGCAGATCGACAAAGAAAGGAAAATTAATTGACAGAAGAAGAACGGCAAAAACTCAAAATCAAAATGTAGAAAGACAAAGAGCATATAAACAAAGAAAGGAAAATGAATTGACTGAAGCACAGGAAGAACAAAGAAAACAAAGAGCAAAATGACAAAGAGTGTACTGACAAAGAAAATTACAAACTAATCACAATTGAAGAGCAAAGTGTACATGGTACACATAATTTAGAACGATAAATAACTTGTCAACAAAGAAAAGATTATGATGCTGAAATGATGAGAAAGTCGAATGTGAAGAAGTTCCAACTACTAATACGGTCCTGGATTAGGAGATTCAAATTGATGATAAAATATCATTTCCATTTGAAGAAATGAATATTAGACATTGAAAATTCCGTGAAAGAATTGATCAATTAGCAGAAGTTAAACTGTGTTATGGGTAACCACACGAAGTTGGTACCCAAAAGGGCCGCAATAACAATGCGAAAGTAGGAAAAACAAAGTGACACGCACATGCTTCCAAATGCGCACACGCGTCCCGGATTTGGCAATTCCAAACGTCCACATGGTTGAGTCGAAGTGGACATAAGGTGTGCGCACACGTATTAACGTGTATGCACAAAAGTGAATGCAGCCATTAATGACTCTTGTGCGCCCTTGCTTTTTTTATAAAAAAAAATAGAGCACGGGTTTGTCATTTTCGACAAACCTGCGAGTGCAGAGTGGCCATCAAGCACCCCGCGAGCGCGCTGTGGAGCACCAAATGACCTCCTCAATGCCAACACTTCAAACCTCCACCACCCTGCCAACATTGCCTCCAGGTAGGTGGTCAACGAACCGTCTATTTGTTGTTGTTTTTTTCCATCTCAATTTTAATTTAAAAAAAAAAATTACAATCCATTAAAAAACCCAAAAAATTTCATTGCAGATTAACTATACCTAACAAGATGATAAACACACCTAAACCATGAGATGAAACCAATGAAACCACACCATCAGAAGACAACATTGGAATGGACAATGAACCGAATGAAAACCCTAAAGATCAATTACACCAAGATTTAAATGAATTAAGGGTATTAAGCAATGAATTGAAGAGAACCAAGGAACCCTCTCAGGTTTCCTTGGGTTCATCATTGCAAAACATCATTGAATCCATCAACATTTCCCAGAGTGAGATCACAAATCTGAGCCAATACAGGGATCGAATGAGGGAACACTACTCCATTGGGATGTCCAAAGAATAGATTAAAGACCTCAACATCACCAAAGCCCAGTTGTACAGCAAATTCATAGTCCCCTCGACACGACAGCCTCCAGATGTGAGGAAGAGACGGGTTTGCATGGATTGGTGTATTTACTAGCCATGGAGATATAACTAGAGAAAGAGATGGTTTATGGTGTTTGACAGGCCCCCATGCAATAATTTGGAGGTCCCACAGTATTTCCTTCTGAAATTTTGGGCTGAGTTTGAGCTAGGCTACCATGTCAACTATTTTGACATCATTGAGTTTCAGGGAGTCTGTCTTGGCTTTGCCCAAGATCGACCTCAGGCCCGGCGCAACCCACTTGGAGGACCTCCTGCATCCAGGAGAGGGCCAAACCCCCCTCCTTAGCAACCCGGGATTGGTAGCATCCTAGATGAGATTGATGACTTAGTTAGACGTGCCACACATCATTTCCTTAGACATACCACATTTGTGGCTATGTCTTCATAGAGCCAGGAGGACATCGATCAGACAGACACAACTGCACGGTCTATGGGTGGTGGTCGGGACATGCCAAGTACAGGTGGAACCCAGGAGGGGCCTTCTAGTTCTACTGGAACAACGACACATTGTTGTTCTCACAGTGGTCATTATTTCCATGGTCCTACGTAGCAGCATGCCAGAGAGAGCTACATGGAGCAGGTTAGCTATTGTTTTATTTAATGTTCAGCCATTTGTTGTATTTTATTTGATATCATATTGTTTAATATATTTAACCTTGAATTACACATTGTTGACTTTATTTGTTTTGATGTACAGTTATTCAGGGCCCAATCTCCATCCTCCAGCTGGGAGGACATCAGTTCCTTTGACCTAGACCGAGCCATGGCAGCAGGAGATTGCGGCACCATACACATAGGTAACTTCTTTACTTTGAATAATTAGATCCTATTACAAGTAATTTGTGTTCAGTAATTACAAATTAATTAGCACTGAGTAATTACCATATTATCATCGTATTTTACAGTTGTGTTTATCATATTGTCTAAATTATTTGAGAGCTATAAATTAATATAATCCAACCAAACAAAAATGAAACCTTATAAAACATGAAAACATAAGAAAACTAGAAACATCTGTTCATGTTCACTTTAGACATCCTAGACCTCTAATGATTATAGAAATGGGAGCGAAATTTCCAAAATCTGTCATTCTTACTTGACCAATGATGAGAGAAATTTCCATCATCAATTTGCTATAGGTGACAGTGTCATCATTTTGTCCATCAACAATCTATCCATAAGCTAATCATCTTCATTATGTTTGATATCATGTCCTCATTCTGTCCCCAAACATATCTTCATTTGTCCATGGTCATGCTATCATTAATCTACCACTGTTGCTGCCTTAGTGAATCCCAAAAGGTGCCCGCACTACCCTTTCTGGATGCCCGCACTTGTCCTCAACTCTTATCATCAACCTGTTGATGTATATGTAACTTCGGAATGTATTTCATCTATATATTTATTGTACTCCTATAGAGATGTATTATTCCTCTATACAGAAGTGTTGTCATTTGTATTGACAAGTGTTGCAAGTGTGTTAACTTGCTGATGGGTTATTAGACCACCTTGTAAGGGGTCGGCCCGATATAATGTAATATGAATTTATTGTACTTAGCTAGAAAAGTTGGCCCCATAAGGATATTGGGAAAACAGGACAAGTATAAATAGAGATCGAGAGATCTCTATTTGGATCACTTCAGAACTCGCACTTCCTTCACTCGGAAAGTGGCGCACATGTGAGGAGGAGGATCAGCTGCTAATAGGAGTATATCTCTTGTACTTTGGTTTTACTTTGGTTTAGCTATTTCTCTATCTATATCTGAGGAAGTTGTGGGGTTTTTCACCTTAGGGTTTTCCCCACGGAAACTCTGTGTGTCTATTGTCTCTCATGCTTTTGCTTCTTGTGATGATTGACATACATTTTATGATTGATATGCATTGATATACTATACATGTTATTCTCTCAGTAAAGATCCTAGAGTATTGTGAACTAATGCTCAAAATTTAACATGGTATCAGAGCTAACCTGAGAAGAAGACATTGTGCAATGACGAAAACTAGGGTTTCTTGTTTATTGGGTTTCTCTCCACATATTTTGGAAAAGCAGTATAGTAGATTGACTCTACTCATCAAGGAGAATCTATCTGTCCAATCAAAATTCAATTCTGAGAATTTTTAGATTTGGCCCTAAACATTAGGGTTTCCACAAAAATAGGAATTTCTAAAATCTGAAGACATAGCTGGAAGCTCCTTGGAAAACTTGAAGTTTAGATCTTTGGATCGAGATTCTTGGCTGGGTAAATCTCTGGGAAACTCAAACCCTAATCCAGGGTCCTCCCTAGTGAACTCGGGAAGACTAAAAGGCATTTCTGAAGGGTGAAGCTTTGCAGATCTCAAATTTTGAATACACCAAGCTGATCAGATCATCAAGGTGCATCTTTCTATCCTTTCAGAAAGTTGAAATTCACTTTTTGAATTTTTAGGGTTTTTCCAACAAACCCTAATCTGGGACCAGATCTAGTTTTTAGCAAAGCAAGTGGTAAGACCTAAATCTCTTCTATTTCCATTTGAGGTACTCTTTAAGATGTCTCACAACACCAAGATTGAGGATAAGCTTGAAGGGGCTGATAACTTTCGATCCTGGAAGTATAGGATTGGGTTAATCTTGGAAGAAAATGAATTGGACTCCTACATCAGCTCTGAGCTCCCTATCCCAGAGGATGAAGAGGCTAAGGTATTGCATAAGAAGAACTTGGTCAAGGAAAAGAGAATCATTGTTGATTCTATCAAAGACCATCGCATACCTCACGTGTCATCTCTAAAGACTCCCTGACCAAGTTATTTGAAGGGAAGAACATAAATCGGAAGATGACTCTGTGGAATCAATTGAAAGGGGTCAAGATGTTGAATGGAGAGACCCTTCAATCTTACTTCTCCAAGGTCTCTTAGATCAGGGAACAACTTGAAGCTGTGGATGAAGTAGTGGACAACAGTGAAGTTGTTATGACCACTCTCAATGGCCTACCTAGGTCATGGGACTCCTTTATTCAAGGAATCTGTGCAAGAAATAAATTGATCTCTTTCAGTAGACTGTGGGAGGAATGCTCTCAAGAGGAAGCTAGGATTTTGGAACGAGAAGAAAAGATGGGGAATGAAGATCAAGCTCTCACAGCTCACACCAAGGGAAGCAAGGTTAAGAGGAAGAAATTTTATAACAAGAAACATTCTCACTCTTATCGCAAGAAGAAAGATCTATCTCATGTTCGATGTTTCGAATGTAATGAGAAGAGACACTTTGCTTTAGAATGTCCCAAGAACAAAAGGGACAACAACAAAAACAACAACTTCAACAAGAAGAAGAAGGGTAGCAAAAGAAGGTATCATGCTCATGCTACTGAAGATGATGAACCTCCAAAGAAGAAGGTTAGAGTAGAAAGTGATGATGATGATTCATCAAGCGAAGAAGAGTATGTTCTAATCTCTGCTCTCACAGGTACTATTTCTCATGGTTGTAATGATTGTCTTATTGATAGTGGTGCTTCCAAACACATGACTGGGTTTAAAGAATCTTTTGTAAACCTTTCTGAACATGAATAACCCCATAAGGTGAAACTTGGGGATGATTATCAATACCCTATCAAAGGAAGTGGGGAAGCCTCCTACAACCTAGATTCTGGAAATTCCTTGAAGATGAAAGAAGTTCTCTAGGTACCTGGGCTCAAGAAGAACCTACTCTCCATATCTGCATTGGATGCAAAAGGTATGAGGGTTGCATTTGTAGATGGCCAAGTTCTAATGTGGCCAAAAGGTAAAACTATTGATGATGCAGTAGTGATTGGAGAGCAAGAGGGAGGCTTGTATAAATTGAAAGGACAACCTGAACATGCCATGGTGCATGATTGCATGGAGCCAAATGAAATTTGGCATCGAAGGCTTGCACATGTGCACTACAGAGCACTACCAATTGCAAGCAAAGCTGTAGAAGGTCTTCCTGAAATCAAGTCAAATCATTAAGGTGTTTGCAAAGGCTGTGCAAAAGAAAAGAACATAAAGAAGGCATTTCCAAACAGTGAAAGAAAATCAAAAGAAATCTTGGAAATTATCCACTCCGATGTATGCGGTCCGATGTCATCCAGTTCTTTGAGTGGGTATGTATCTTTCATTCATGACTTCTCCAGGAAGACTTGGGTTTATTTCTTGAAGAACAAAGATGAAGTGTTGGACAAGTTCAAGGAATTCAAAGTCTTGATGGAAAATCAAACTGATAAGAAAATAAATACATTCAGATTAGACAGTGGTGGAGAATCCACTTCAGGTGACTTC
This sequence comes from Larix kaempferi, assembly GCA_027924585.1. Lineage (NCBI taxonomy): Eukaryota > Viridiplantae > Streptophyta > Pinopsida > Pinales > Pinaceae > Larix > Larix kaempferi. Next base: position 5,371,916 of record BSBM01000377.1, read on the forward strand.
AAGAAGCTATGTAGTGATTCACGGAGTTGACTGCTCCCTACAATCCACAACATAATAGAGTTGCAGAAAGAAAGAATAAGAACAATCATGGAGGAAGCACGGACAATGATGCATGACCAGAATCTGCTTATACATCTATGGGTAGAAGCAGCTAGGATAGGTAATCCAGGAAGCAAAGATAAAGAGGGAGCACACTCCAGCAGTTCATGCAAGGAAGCAAATATTGAGAGGGAGTCCACCCGACAACAAAAAAACAAAGATAAGTACTTGAATTGTCATTTCTTATATATTTGATTGTTTAAATAATACTGTTCAATGTTGTATACACTTATATTCCTAGACTTAGGTTGTGTATTTTGCATATTTGCATTAATGAACAGTATACTACTAATATGCATATGATGGGTAAGTGGCCTATGGAACTATAAAACATTCAATTTCTACTTATCTAGAATGAAACCTCTTTGCTGACATGTTGGGAGTGTTGCACACTCTTAACAATGTTTTGGTAGAGATTCGAAGGCATCTAGAAAGTTACGGGATATGGATAAATGTTGTATTGAAGCATTGGCTTAAATAATTGCATGACTGTATGACATATGTCTTTATGCGAAAGAATTTGTTCTGAAAATTATGAGATGTTTCTAATCATGCAATTTAACTTGTTTTGTAGAAAAGATCGTATACCTTCACCTACAAAAGAAGGACTACAACATTTGTTCAAGCAACAAAATTATCTATTGGAGAAATTGAAGTTCCCAGGATACGGGAAGAATGCCATGATCCGTCGATCATAAAGAACGATGTTTGGGATGTGGTCCCAAGACCTGAAGGGAAGTCTGTTGTGACTTCCAAATGGATCTACAAGATCAAGCATGCTACAGATGGTAGCATAGAGAAATACAAGGCAAGGTTCGTAGCTCGTGGCTTCTCTCAGAAAGAGGGAATAGATTATGAAGAAACTTTTTCTCCTGTAGCCAGGTACACTTCCATCAGAATAGTACTTGCCCTAGCTGCAGCGATGAAATGGAAGATACACTAGATAGATGTCAAGACTGCTTTCTTGAATGGTGTAGTTGAAGAGGAAGTGTATGTGGAGCAGCCACTCGGTTTTGAAACACATGACAAGGAGTCATATGTGTGCAGATTCAAGAAAGCCTTGTATGGCTTGAAGCAAGCTCCCAGAACTTGGTATGGTCGGATGGACAGTTTCCTATCTATTTTGGGCTTTACTAAGAGTAAAGCGGATTCCAACCTTTACTACAAGGTTGAGGAAGGAAATCCTATGATACTACTCCTATATGTGGATGACCTATTTGTAACAGGAGATGATAGAGTGATTGTTAATACAAAGAGGAAGCTTGCTACAGAGTTCGATATGCAGGACTTGGGGATGATGCACTATTTTCTAGGTATGGAGGTGTGGCAGAGTGTAGATGGGATCTTCCTTAGACAAGGGAAGTATACAATAGATATCCTGAAGAGGTTTGGGATGATGGATTGTAAGGCCATGGCCACACCTATGGCATCGAACCTGAAGCTTCTATGTGATCCTTCATCTAAGCCGGTTGATGTCTCTATGTATCGTCAGATGATTGGGTCCTTGATGTACCTGACAAACACGAGACCATATATTTGCTTTGCGGTGAACACATTGAGCCAGTTCCTGACGGATCCAAGGAGTGTTCACCTGGTTGTTGTAAAGCATATTCTGAGGTACCTGAAGGGTACAATTGATTATGGGCTCAAGTATAAAGTGAATGAAAAGTTTAACCTACAGGGTTATGTTGATTCAGATTGGGAAGGTAGTGTAGGAAGAGCACATCTGGGTGCATCTTCAGTATGGGATCAGGTGTGATCTCTTGGTTTAGCAGGAAGTAGTTTTACGTAGCACTGAGTATAGCCGAGGCAGAGTATGTTGCATCATGTTCGGCTAGTTGTGAGGCAGTATGGCTTCGGAAGCTACTGTTAGAGTTATTTGATCTCCCACTGGAGACTACTGGTATCTTTTGTGACAACCACAGTTGTGTGAAGCTGTCTGAGAACCCGGTGTTCCATGATAGGTCGAAGCACATTGAGATCAAATATCACTATATCAGGGATATGGTGTATAGAGGAGCAGTGAATCTCCTGTATATTGCGACGGATCAGCAAATTACAGATGTGCTGACAAAGCCACTAGCCAGAGTGAAGTTTGAGTACTTCAGAGAGAGGCTTGGAGTTCTTCAGATCGACGACACTTCAAGGAAGAAGTGATGGAGACATTTGTTGAAGCCATTCCAAGCATGGTGGAAGGAGGATCCTTCACATGCCTGTGGATGTAAGCGCTAGATGATGAGCATCAGGATGATGCAACAGTTACTGCTCTATATATGCATCATATTGGATGCTTTGATCAGTGTGATCATGTATTTGTATATGCATCATGTTGGATGCTGGATATGATCAATTGGATCATTTATATGTATGTATGTACGCATCATGTTGGATGCTGGATATGATCAGTTGGATCATTTATATGTATGTATGTACGCATCATTTTGGATGCTGGATATGATCAGGTAGATCATGTATTTGTATATGTATCAGGTGGATACTTGTATGATCAGGTAGATCATGTACTTATGTATGTATCAGGTGGATGCATAATGTATATCAAATGGATGCATTTGTATGATCAAGTAGATCATGTATGATGATATGTATCAGGTAGATACTTTGTATGCATCAGATGGATATACTGTTTGATCAGGATGATCACAGATGACGAGCTTCAGGATGTTGCTCCAGATGATACGCATCAGGTTGATGGTATGATGATGATCAAGTTGATCATGTGATGATGTACATCAGGATGATGTATGGTGAGTATCACTCTGGTACTCTATGGCCGTGGACAAGTTGTGCAGGTAGCATAGAAAAGATCCTTTAAAAACCGGACAGGTAGAGCGGTGTGCTCGTAACATCCTTGGTTGCTCTATTGATATCCAAATAGGTAGAGCGGTGTGCTCATAACATCCTGGGATGCTCTAAGTAGGTTTTGCTACAGGAAGCATAGAAAAGATCCTTTAAAAACCGTACATGTAGAGCAGTGTGCTCGTAACATCCTGGGTTGCTCTATTGAGACCCAAACAGGTAGAGCTGTGTGCTCGTAACATCTTGGGATGCTCCGAGTAGGTTTTGCTACAGTTTCACATAGAAAAGATACTTTAAAAACCGGACAGGTAGAGCAGAGTGCTCGTAACAGCCTAGGATTCTCTATCGAGATCCAGACAGGTAGAGCAGTGTGCTCGTAACATCTTGGGATGCTCTGAGTAGGTTTTGCGAAAGTTCACATAGAAAAGATCCTTTAAAATCCAGACAAGTAGAGCAGTGTGCTCGTAACAGCCTAGGATGCTCTATTGAGATCCAGACAGGTAGAGCGGTTTGCTCGTAACATCTTGGGATGCTCTGAGTAGGTTTTGTGAAGGTCAACATGTAAAAGAACCTATCTTCTGTGCTAGGTTTTGTTGATGCACGTAATCAGTCCTGGGATCCACAGTATGGCCATTGATGCTGAAGACCTACAGGTAGTGGGCCTACATCTAGTATGAAAAAGGGCTGGCTCTGTAGAACTTCCTATGATGAGTAGATTCAGAGATTGATTGAGATAGCAGCAGCATTGACGATGACGATGATTCGAGAACGATGCATCGATGACGATGATCTAGAGAAGAAGACTTGTGCTAGATGATCTGTGTCGAGAAATACCTTCCTAGTTAAGAGGGAGTGTTGATGTATATGTAACTTTGGAATGTATTTCATCTATATATTTATTGTACTCCTATAGAGATGTATTATTCCTCTATACGGAAGTGTCATCATTTGTATTGACACGTGTCACAAGTGTGTTAACTTGCCGATGGGTTATTAGACCACCTTGTAAGGGGTCGGCCCAATATAATGTAATATGAAGTTATTGTACATAGCTAGACATGTCGGCCCCATAAGGTTATTGGGAAAACAAGACAAGTATAAATAGAGATCGGGAGATCTCTATTTGGATCACTTCAGAACTCACACTTCCTTCACTCAGAAAGTGGCGCACATGTGAGGAGGAGTCTTTCTCTTGTACTTTGGTTGAGCTATTGCTCTATCTATCTCTGAGTAAGTTGTGGGGTTTTTCACCTTAGGGTTTTCCCCACGAAAACTCTGTGTGTCTATTGTCTCTCATGCTTTTGCTTCTTGTGATGATTGACATGCTTGTTATGATTGATACTCATTGATATACTGTACATGTTATTCTCTTAGTAAAGATCCTAGAGTATTGTGAATTAATGCTCAAAATTTAACACAAGCCCGCAGATGTGCTGAGAGGGATGCCCGCAAGATCATGCTTGCTTGGCATGTCTTCTCAATCCATGTTGTTCATCCATTCATTGTCCCATGATCTTTATGACCATGCTTGTCCTTGTCATTTTCCTCAATACTTGTGTTCTGCATGTCAAGTGCATCTTCTTGTCATTTGCATTGACCCTTCAAGCCATCCAATGCTTGCTTGATCTTCATGTGCCTGACCGATGCCATGTGTGTTATTGATGCTTTTCCATTTGTCACCATGTCATCCAAGTTATCTTTGCCATGTATTCTCCTTGTCCAAATCATCTTCAAATGACCACAGTATGGGTCATTTGACTCTTGGCTCACTAGGTGTGCCAATGGCTCCAATGCCCATCACTTTGTCCACCAAATCAACCTTTGCTGCCATGCCCTTATGCCATGTGTTCTTCAAGATTAAACTTTGTCATTAATGTTGTCATCAATGACAATAATAGACAACCCTATTCATCAAGATCTCCTCATTCTCCCGAAATCTTCACATATTGCTTCCTTAAAAATGAAACTTGTCTTCTATTTATACTCTTGTCTTCTATGAAACTTGTCTTCTATTTATAGAACTCCATTGATCAATTTTCTTTGGTGAAGGTTAAGCATGTTTGTTGTAGAAAAACATTGCTGTGCATTTTGTGGAACCAACGCTAGTCAGCTGGTAGTCATGGAAAGGAGATCACTGTGATCTTGTCCCATAAATTGCAACGCTTGTCAAGCAGAAGAAGGGAGTCAGTAACCACTCTTTCAATAGTCCTCGTAGGTGTTTCTCTCCTATTTTATTTATTAAATAATAATATATTGTGCAAATTACAGTCATCCTTGGACACCTGTCCAATACAAAATTTATAATAAAATTTATGATAATGTTTCTAAACATAAAATGTTTTCCAGCTTAAAGGGTATGTTACAAACACCCCATCTTAACCTCAACATCGTCCTCGATGTTTCTTATTCATCATCAAGTTCCTCATGGTATAGAACTGGATATGCTGCCCGCATGTTACTTTCCAGTTCCCAAGTAGCTTCATCAGGGCTAAGGTGCTTCCATTGCACCTTACCTTCCCTATGGTGCGATTCCAAAGCATAATTTCCCTCTGGTCTAGAATACAATCCAGTTCCACCTGAAAATCTCCTTCGGGTTCCACCTGTATGTCATTCCAATTCAACACATGAGTAGCATCATGCACATACTTCTTTAAAACAGAAACATGAAAAACAATGTGGATTTTTAAATTGTATGGCAATGCCAATTGATATGCAATAGCTCATATTATTGATAGGATTTCAAATGGTCCATAATACCTCGGTGCTAATTTAGCACATCTCCCAAGCTTCAAAGAACTTTTCTTGGGTTTTACCTTTATGAAAACATGGTCTCCTACTTGAAATTCTCTTTCTGTGCGTTTCAAATCAGTATAGTTTTTCTGCTGATCTTGGGAAACTTTTAAGTTACCTTGAACCTGTTTCACAGTTAGCTCCATTCCTTTCAATAGATTTGGTCATAACATCAATCTATCTGCAGGATTATCCCATGAAATTGGAGTACAACATTTCCTTCCGTACAAAATTTCAAATGGACTTAACTTAGTAGATGCTTGATAATTATTATTGTAGGAAAATTTTGCTAAGTGCAAGTAATATTACCACTTAGATGGCTGATCTTTAACATATAATCTCAACATATTTTCCAAAATATGATTTACTCTTTCTATTTGACCATCAGTTTGTGGGTGGAAAGAAGTGTTGAAATTTAACTTAGTATTTAATCATTTAAACAGTGATCTCCAAAAGTTACCAGTAAACTTAGAGTCTCGGTTTGAAATAATTACCTTTGGAATTCCATGTAAGCGAAAAATTTGCTTCATGAAAATATCTGCAATGTGAGAATCCTTGAAAGTAGTTTTAACAGGAATAAAATGAGCAGCTTTGCTAAGTTTATCAACAACAACCATAATTGAGTCATTCTGCTTCTGATTTTTAGGCAAACCTATAATGAAGTCAATGCTTATAATCTCTCACTTCCATTCTGGAATTGGTAAGGGCTGCAATAGCCCAGCTGGATGTTGATGTTCAGCTTTTATAGTCTGACAGTCAAAGAATCTAGCTATATATTCAGCAACTTCACTCTTCATGTTAGGCCAAAAGTACTCATTTCTTAACATAGTTATCGATTTCTGATAACCAGGATGTCCTAAATAAGGACTCTTGTGAACTTCATCTAAAATCAACAACTTAACCTTTGAAAAATTAGGCACATAAATTCTGTGTTTGTAAGTTAAGAATCCTTTTTCATTAATATTGTAATCTATTATAACATTTTCAGATGAATTTTCAGCCACTTTATCATGCAATTTTTGGTAATTTTCGTCTTGCTTAATTCCTTCTTCGATCTAATTTTCCAGATCAGTTTTAAAAGTACTGATTGCTGCTACAAAACTTAATCTAGCGTTTCTGTTCAACGCATCAGCAACCTTATTTTATGTTCCATTAATGTGATGGATCTCAAAATCGTACTTGCTAAGGAAAGCTAACCACCTAGCTTGCCTTGCGTTCAGATTTGTTTGATCCAGTAAATACTTTAACCCTTTATTATCAGTCATTAAAATGAATTTTCTACCGATCAAGTGATGGCGCCATATCTTTAAATCATGTATCACAGCTACCAACTCAAGATCATATGTAGCGTAATTCTTTTCATGTATTTTTGACTTCCTTGACTCAAAATAAATTGCATGACCTTCTTGATTTAAGACCCCTCCAAGTCCTTCGTTGCATGCATCAGTGCATACGACGAAATGCTTATTAGGATCTGCAATTTTTAAAATGGGTGTAGTAGTTAGCAATTCTTTCAACTTATTAAAGCTGTCTTGACACTTTTGATCCCATATGAATTTCTTCCCTTTCTTCTACAAAGAAGTGATGGGATTAGAAATTCTAGAGAACCCTTCAATAAACTTTCTATAATACCTCGTTATTCCCATGAATGATCGTACATCAATTACACCTTTTGGGACAGGCCATTCATTAATTGCTTTAATTTTATCAGGATCAACAGAAATACCATCTCTTGAAATTATATGACCCAAATACTGAATTTTATCTTTATAGAAATCACACTTACTGAACTTAGCGTAAAGCTGGTGATCACTAAGTACTTGTAATATGATTTTTAGATGTTCATGATGCTCTTCTTTAGTCTTTGAGTAAATCAGGATATCATTAATGAATACCACTACGAACTTATCCAAATATTTATGCAGAACATTGTTCATTAAACACATGAACACTATTGGTGCATTAGCTAGCCCAAAATACATAACTGCGAACTCGTAGTGTCCATAACGCGTTCTGAATGCAGTTTTGAATATGTCCTCGTCTTTTATCCGGACTTGATGATAACCTGATCTTAGATCAATTTTAGTGAATATCTCTGCTTTACGTACCTGATCAAATAGATCATCTATGTGGGGTAAGGGATACCGGTTCTTAATTGTCATTTTATTAAGCTTACGGTAGTCAATGCACAAACGCATAGTACCGTCCTTTTTAACAAATATTACTAGTGCTCCCAAGGGGACACATTGGGCCGTATGTAGTTTTTATCTATTAATTTTTTCAGCTGAGATTTTAACTCATTTAACTCTAGAATATTCATCCTATAGGGGGCCTTTGAGTTTGGTACCGCACCGCGTACTAACTCAATGGTGAAGTCAAGTTCTCTTTTCGGAGGTAATCCTAGAATTTCTTCCGGGAATACATCAGAAAAGTCCCTAAGGATGGGAATATCCTCTAGTTTTAACTTGTCTTCTTTAGATGTACATTCATCATTAACAACATTAACAACAAACAATTTACAACCTTTTCTAGCATCTCTCTTCACTTGTAAGGCAGAAATCTGCCTTACTGAAATCTGCCTATGAATTCCTTTTATTGTTTCTAAATTACCTTCATTATTTATACAAGTAAAAGATTTATCATAACAATTCAATATAACTCTATGTTGTTCAAGCTAATCCATGCCAATTAACAGATCTTATGAACTTAAGGGTAAAACATTAAGATTAACTTGCATTTTTAGCTGATTTAAAAATACTTCACAGATCTGAAAAAAATCTGTAACCTTTCTTTTAGTTCCTGTTGCAAGCTGAACTAACCATGCATTATCGAATTTTTCTATTTTTAGCTTGCAATGGTTTACTAAAGTAGGTGAAATATAACTTAAATTCGCACCAGGATCTATCAAAATAGAAATAGACTCGTTTTGTATCGTACCTTCAATTTCGACCATGGATGTTTGATGGTCTGCTTGACAGTTCTCCAATGCTGCATTTATCCTAGGCATTTCTCTTGCAATATCTCCAACTGTGCGTTCTGCTTGCATAGTATGTATGTTGTTGGTTGTCCTCTTGTTGCGTGGGCAATCTGCTCTCTTGTGTGGCCCGCCACATTCATAGCACTTTATGGGTCCTTTCTGCTCAGCGTACCTGTTGTTATTGTTGTTATTATTATTGATGTGATTGTTAGGTACATTCCTTGCAGTAGTAGTATTCTGAGATGTATTATTCCGATAATTATTAGAAAAATTTCTGTTATTAAAGTTTTTCTTAAAACTTCCAGCATTCTAATTAAAATTCTTCTTTTTATAGTCATACTGATTAGTTTTACTGTTCTTCCAGCCAGTTGTTCCTTCTCTTTTTCTGTTTTGGTCAAAAAAAAAATTTGTCTTCCTCATGGCTTCTTCCAAAGTGGAAGGATTATCATACTCAATACGATCTTTTATATTAAACAGTAAAAAATTGAGGAACCTTTGCACTTTAGGATTTTCCTCAACCATGTAGGGTAGATACCTCAGCAAGCTAAGAAAATTGCTGCAAAGTTCTTTCATGTTCATTGTACCCAACTTTAAGTCGTAAAACTCCTTCGATTTATCCTCAAAATACTGTTCAGACAAGAACTTCTTTTTAAACAAACTTTTAAACATAGTCCAAGTTACTTCTTTTTCTTTTATACTCTTGATTCTTTTTAGATCCTGCCACCAGATATCTGCCTTTCCAGTCAGATTTTAAATATCCATCTTAGCTTTCAGTTGAGAAGAGTAGTCATAAATATTAAAGTACTTTTTCATCCCAGACAACCAAGCTTCTGTTGTCTCACCCTTCTCACTTTCGCCATTAAAAGTAGGTGGCTTAATCTTTTTAAATTCACCGGTAATCTGTTCATGATGCTTATGTTTTCTCTTTTTAGAGCAGCACTCACTTTTACTGCTGTCATAATTTACATCATCATTACCTGAATCAGACTTAGAAGATGAGTAACTGTTCCTTTTATCATTTCTTGTTTTCTTATGCCTATGTTGGTGGGACATTATTTCAGAATCAGCTCTAAATTCTGATTTTCTGCCTCTTTCATTACTGTGACAATTCCCTTTTAAATTATGTTGTAATTCTTCCTGTGCCTTAAGAATCTGTTCATTTTCTTCTTTAACAGCTTTTAACTCAGATTTTAAATCCTGCATAGTGAGTAAAATTTCAGAAGACTAGTTATTTAACTCAACGTAAATTCCTTCACTGTTATTATGATTAACTTGTCCATTACGAGGAGATCTGTCCTCTGCTGATTCCTCTGGTATTTCCATACCTGCAATTAAAAGTAAGTCTGTTATGTGCAAAAATGAAATTAAATTGCATAAGTTAGTATCATAAACTTTCTGATTTATTTTTTTGTTTGTGTGCATGAGCCTTATTCAGGCCTAGAGTTTGAACTTGGGCTCTCATACCACATGTAACATCCCAAAAAAATCGCAAAAATTTAAAACTTTTCTATGTGACAATAAACGTTATCTAATAATGCGGAAATAGAACAATGCATGAAGTGTAATCTATATTTAACTATGTTGTTACACATCACTTATATTGTTGCTTATAGATGTTGAATTAATTGTTTGACTAAAGTACTTTTGTTTGATTGATGAAGGGGTCCTTCGGACGCCCCGAGGCTTACTTAGCATTCATGCTAAAACATGTGAATTCATACTTGTGACAGATTGACAGGTAAGAGATAAAAGTTACGAAAGTAATCAACAGTTTATCAAAGAAGATCTACAATGTTTACATCACAGTATTGTACCCAGATTTATTTGGTTTCCATCATGTTTTCTGTATGTAAATGTTTACTCTCTATCTCAGTGATGAATCGTGGAATTCCATGTTCGACTGTTTGTTAATTAGTTTAGACTCTATAACCTGTGATGATGGTATTGTTCTGAAATGTTTCCTCTTACACCATTCATTAAAAGCTGTGTATGTGTACGTGTTGAGATCTGTTCACCATGTATAACTCTAAGGTCTGTCTTACATTATTTATAGGGTCATTATTTAACCATTGCAAACATATTTTGTTACCATTCTAACAACTATCACATTGGTGAAATGTGAGTTGTAAATAATGTGATACCCTAAGCGACACTTATGTGTTTGTACGACACTATATGCACAATATGGTTTCTGTGCAACTATAGGGCATATGTGCATCATTGGGATCCTATTTTATTCTATACAATAAACATCTTCTTGGCTATTATGTGAATGGTATGAGTTGAGTACAACCCTTATTATCTATGTGTAACTATATGGATCCATGTACACATCTATAGGTTAGATGCTACTTTGTAGTACTTGGTGATATGTGAGAATTTCATTGCAATATATGGTATGTAAGAAAATACATACAAGGTGATACTTATATGCATGCAAACCTTATAATATCGTGCAATGGTTGAAATATATATACAAAGTATACAATAATGTGTAATATGCAAACCTTGACGAATATAGTTTCTAACTTAGAGCCTTGACAACTTTATACAATTTCGACTTTACCAAAGCGATGCAGGGTGTAATAAATGTTATAAGGTGGATATCCACGTTACAGGTTGGTAGGTTAAATCGTAACTTTGGTATTGAATGCACACAGCTAAAAAAATTAGTGGAAGTCCAACGTGGATGATACGGTAAGCTTGGACCACATGCTAGTTTCAAGATATAACCTTTGAGTGCTGAGTTGTAACCTGACATGAGGGCAATTGCTGTAGAGTTGGCTCCTTCGTGGTTTTGGTAATGATGGCTCAATTAGTGTGATAGACTGGTTGTAAGTTTCATAAACTTCGCCTAAGATATTCACCGTCGATCTTGTGAGGGTTTCGATGCATTGGTTAAACCCTACTTGGTTTTGGAATATCGTGTTTATTGTAATCGTTGTTGTTTGATGGTAGTGGCTCTGCACTGGCCAACAGGCCGAGGGTTTGTAGCAAGGTTGAACTGCCTGTGGGCTGTAGCTCCTGAGTCTCGTACTCGAATCTCTGAAATTTATAGAACCGAGCTCTCAGTTTCTTGTGCAGTAGTTTGTTTGTTGAGTTACCAGTTGAAGTTGTAACTTACTAAGGTTTGATCGTTAGACCTATTGAGAGTTTTAAGATTCGATTGGGAAAACAACCAACCTTTCACTATGGTTGTTTCTAGGTATTGATATTGTTGAGAGTTGGTGGTTTTGATGGGCTTCGGTTACTCTAACTTTTTGCGAGGTAGGGCTTCGTCGCTACTACACCAGAAATGGCGTTGAATGCTACTATGGCTTTTGAATAAGACGTAATGTTTTTGGTTTTTATCACTATTATATGCATACGATGATATCAATAGTTATCCTATTTTCAATACGATGACTCTTCCTTCTCTATATTGTTTTTAACCACTCTTGTAATACTCTCGCAGGTACAATGTGTAATGGCTTCGACATTCTCGGCGTTGGAAGTTGGGATTCAGCTATACCAACTACTAAGCCTTCGGTGGTTGCCTTGGAAACCCTGTGTAGAAGATTATGGCCGTCTGCCTAAAAGTTCTGTGCATTGTGTTTGAAAAAACATAGAGTTTTTTGGTTAGGGTTTCTGAATCTTGTTAAAAGTATGGGGAGGATATCCCTCGACCCATAAGGAAACTATTGTTTCTGGTTACGAATGTAATAGTGTTATAGACAGGGTTTTACCCTCAGAATTGAATGAAGAAATACTTGATGTTTCAATACTATAGTTATCATTTTCCTTTGTAAATGGATAAGGTAAAATGTAAATGTTTGAATCTGTAAAACGATGTGTCGGTTGGTACAAGCTAAATAATGTAGGCTTACGGCCTGTATGAAGTCTTATTTATTTTGAAAACCTGCAGGTTAAGTTTTCGAGCTCTTTCAAAAGGAATTCAAATGGAATATTTATAATTCATAATACTGTAATCATGTCCTTTCGTCGATTTGTGCTTGGTCTGTACACACTATCTGTAACTCATTGTTAAAGTGATAATATAATATGTTTTGACAACCCTTGTACTCATCTTGGTTATCAATCGATGAGTGAATGTTTCTATGAAATAATAATGCGACTAACTTGTTTGATTAGAACAATGGATAAATGAAACTATTGACAAGGCTTACAACCTGTGTATGTTTTGTTTTGTTTATAATGTTGTTGTTGCGTTTTAAGGGAAGATAGGAAGTAAATCTAATGTTAGGGTATAGTCTCTACTTTAGGAATAAAGCTTAATCAATGATTTATTTGAAGACTAGCCAATAAGTCTGTATTGGAATTTGTTGACTCTGCTTATACCGGCATTGTAATGTCTAAAACCTTTGAACTGATAGTGAAATAATAATTTTGATCTACAGGAATGTTTTGAATAATTGTTTGGTTCTTATCTTTAGTCTTGTTATAAAATGACAGTTGAGTTTGCTTGTCTTGACACTTCTATTTGAAAAGGCTTGTTTAAAGTTTTAAAAGGACATCAGAATGTTATTCAAACTGATAATGTTAGTCTTGTCTTCTACTATGAATTATTGTAGTCTTGTAAGAAAAGAGAAACAAAACTAAACTTGATGATGAAATGAAATGTTTAAAGTAAACTAGTGATTAATAACTCTGTTAGGGTTTTTGGCAGAAATAACAAATATCTTGATGTCTGAAGAAGAATAACATTCTGCTATACTTTGAAAGTAAATCCTTATTTATATGAATAAGAATATTCCTACTAACGAGTATAAGTAAATAAATCCTATATTGTTAAACATAAACATAATTATTTTGAAAACTGAAATAATTATAAATAGAATATTGTATATAACTTATGAAAACAACTAACTGAAATTAGTTAGTAGTAAGAGTACTGTAATGTAAATACAGAAATTTAATAGCAAATAGAAACTTAAAAAGTTATAATAATTCAACCTTCTCATTCTCTTGGCTATTTCCTATCAGGATTATCTATTTCTAATCAGTTTCTGTACTGGAGTACGATGTTGTTCCTTTTTGCATGGGGAGAAATACAGAAACAAATTTACTTCAATAATTTCTCATTTATACAAAATCTTTAACTTATACAGGAAACTGAATTTACTTTTAAATCAACAGAGAAGATTTAATAAACAACAGAGCTGTAATATGCAAAATAAATGACATAAATTAAAAATAAACAGATAAGACAATAGAACCTGTAACTGACTATAGGGTCGAAAAACACCCAAGGAGGCTTGTTCCTCCCAACCTGATTCAGAAGAAGCAGCTCCACTACTGACTTCTAATGAACCCCCGAGCCTGCTTTCTGATCTAGTAAGTGGGTGGAATCTGTGTAGAAGCAAGGCACTCAAAAATACCTTCTCCACTCGGTATCAACCTCCTGAAACAAAATTCCTTCTCCACTCAGCATCAAACTCCTGAACTCAATAAGAGTTTGGCAGACTCACAACATGATCAACAAAAGCATATCCCCTCATCAAATCTCGTGGGTGCAAACACAGCAAAACCCCAAGGTAAATTTCCTCGTCAGGAAAAGTGATGAACCTGAGTTCAATATTTGATGGCTATTATATAGACTGCCTAGGTCTTTTAGTGGTCAGTTTGGAATAAATGAGCCTCAAGCTCCAGTCCCATATTTCAGGGCACTATGACCACATTTTAAGGGAGTTGTCCCATACCAATAGCTAGTTAGTTGCATCATGATGCTGCCACTTGTCCATTTCCTTCTACCGTAGATTCCATTCCACCTAGTGGATCAGTAACCACTCTTTCAATAGTCCTCTTAGGTGTTTGTCTCCTATTTTATTTATTAAATAATAATATATTGTGCAAATTATAGTCATCCTTGGACACCTGTCCAATACAAACTTTACAATAAAAGTTATCATAATGTTTCTAAACATAAAATGTTTTCCAGCTTAAAGGGTATGTTACATCCCATTAAAGCTTAAAATATTTTACAGATCCATACATTCATCTACCGTAGCAGACATGAAACCCTCAAGGGTTTATCCTATCTTTATCAAAATAAAACCATCATAGACTTTAACCAGTAGTTCATATTTCCCGAGAGAGTCCAAAATCATTATACCATAATCATTTCTTTCTCAACAGAGGTCCAGGCCAGAAACGACCCAAGTAAAAATTCAAAAATTATTTACAGTGAGCCCAAAGGGCACAATGAAGTTACATTTAAAAACTCAAAGCTACAGAGCTCTCAACCCTAGCTGCGACAAGAAGGAATGAATGTTGGGAGGACCTGGGCTTACTAGACTTATGCCAAATGCCAAGGTTCCCACCACTTATTAACCTCCAACGCAGTGGGTACCATAACCTACAACCTGCCAGTCAATTCATAAAAATGCCACGAGTTAAACCAGCGACGAAACAAATAATTACAGGATGAATAGTGAAGAAATTCTTTAAACTATGGGAGGAGTTTTACCTGTCACATAATCATAGCTATTTCCATCTCCTCGCCACCATAGCTGCGACCGCACTGACCATGAGCATATCTCAAGTCAAGGCGCAGTCGAAACCAGCACAACATGAAGTCTTCCCCAAACCAAACACATGAAATGACAACACTGTCATTTGAAACCAAAGCTTAAACCCTCCTCCTAGCTGGCAAATGGTCCACATGAAGTTCACTTGTGTAAGCATTTAAAGCTGCAACTAATACCCACTAGAGCTTCAATATTTTACCCATACAATATAGTTAGGGTCGTGATGCTATAAAACTCCATTTCTTTATGTCATGGTTTATTCCAAAGATATAGTCCTTTAGACCCTTTTTCAATTCATAGAACTAGGATTTGTTAGGTAGTGAAACTAGGTAGTTTAAGGATGAGTCCCCTATTTTTTGTTTATACACCTACAAAACATGATCCAAGTAAAGCTTTAGCAAATATTTGCTACGTAAGACCGGGAAAGCCCAAATATCCATTCCTTACCTCTCAACAGCCCCTCAAGTAGCATAACTACTAACCCAAGACATTCATACTCTTCTCAGAAAAGTCCATCGGGCCTGAATTAATAATAAACAAGTTCAACATTTAAAATGGAACCAAGCATGCCTTAGAGTTAGAAGCAATGAGATAATTAAAGAAGGACATTAAAAGTTTTATACTAATATTAAGTTGGTCATCTAGACCATCAATGATTGTGTTGACATTATCATACTTCATTGCTTACGTAGAACACATACAAGACCAACTTCCATATAACACAGTTTCTCATTTCTTCAACAAAGACTAATGTAACTACTCAGTGCTGAAGTTAATTTGCAATACAATATCTGTATAGGCAATGTTATTAGTAAGTGAAATTTTTTTAAATTTTTACTATTTTTAGGGACATTACATCTATTTTTGTAAGGTCCATAGCAGTTTAAAATAGAAACGTATAGGTTACCTTCAAGAAAAATACCTTCCACTAGAATGACACTGCAGGTTTTGTAAGGTTTGAGGTTAATAACTGTATGGTTCCAACAAGAGAGAGTACCTCCAGAGATCCCACAAGAGTCAAGAGCACAAATCTCCCATGGCGGCAGTAGGTTAGATATTACCTCCATTGCAAAGGAAGCATCACATATTGTTTCTTGTGGACAGATAACATCCGGGATAGTAGCAAAAAAAAGTCTATTCGGTGCCCTAGCCTTCCAAGCATTCCCTAGACCACGAACATTGAAGGATAAAATAGACATTAAGGTTCCCCTTGATTGGGAAAATTGCTCTAAGGGCCCGAGAATAAGATGGTGAAGAATTCTGATTGGGAATATTAATGGCATTATCAGTTTTTACAAAGAGAGGGATAAAAGTGTTACACAAGGTATCGGCCTCTACAGAGGTTTTTGGAGCTCTTTTCTTATGAATTGTTACATTTTGCATTCTTAAGGATGAGACAGGGACAACTTCAGAATTTGAGGATGGTTTTTTTTAGAAAAGCTTCAAAGGGGATTTATGAACAATCTGGTTAGTAGTAAGGTCCCCGGCGGGGTGGGAGAATGATGAGAACCCTAAGGGTTCATTTTGCATTCTTACGGACGACACAAGGACAACTTCAGAATATGAGGATGGTTTTTTTGAGAAAATCTTCAAAGGATATTTATGAACAATCTGGCTAGTAGGAAGCTCCTGGGGGGGTGATGATAACCCTGATGATTTTCCCCAATTACATCAGATAAAAGGTTCTTATCATTACAAGGGCTCTTTGTTTCAAGATCTAAACAAGTACTAGGGCGGGATTCAGAAATTAAAACCTACGGGTTTTACAACCCATTTCAGAATTTTCCCAATATTTTCTAGCATCTAAATCCTTCTCAACACTTGAATAGAAATTAAGTTCATCCTTTGTTACACCTTCATATGGAGAAGGAGAAGAGGGATTCATACCTTGAATAATGTTCCTTTATGAATCGAAGAGCAATTTTGTTCCTCCATCTTTATTGAAATATCCATTCCCAGCCAATTGATTTTGATTCGAGGCCGAATATTTTGGATACAATGAGCGTCCAACAGTTGACCGGTCTGAGTCTTATCCAAAGAGAATTTTGGGGCATTTATCTTTGATATGACCAATCTCTTTACAGAAATGGCAGCGGAACGGGATTTTGAAATAATCCAATTTTTGGCATATTACTCTATCACCCCAATGAATATCAATGACATCTGGTAACCCTTTTGAAACATTGAACTCTATCAATACAATCGCATTTCTTTTATCTACTCCATATAACATTTTCTTGTCCAATTTCATACCCATTTTCCAGCACAGTAATCCTAGGAGCATAATCAAACAACGGAAACCCTATCTTGTTCACCCATTCGATCAGTTCAGGCCTAGAAACCTTTGTATACTCAAATATTCCCACGATCGCTTTGGAAGAAAATATTTCTACCCTCTCCATGTTGATATATTTGCCCAAAACATAGCGTTTTCTCTCTGATAGCACTTTGAAGGCTTTGTATTTTCGCCGAGCTTTAGCACACTCACCACAAAGGGGGGTTTTCTGTAGTTTTTGCCTATTTTTGGTAGAAAGGATATCCCCATAAACCCTCAAACAAGCCATAGAGAGCGACGTCTCGGGAGTAATGTTAAATAACATCTTGCCACCCCGACCAACCAAAGTGCCAGAGGTCAAGCTTTGTGGAGTGGGAGACATGTTACATAGGACGGACAAGACCAAAAAAGAAAAGGGAATAGATTCTAAAGAAAACTACTGGATCAAAAAACAGTACAAAAAGGAGTGCTAAAAAGCAACAAAGAGGAACACTACAGAATATAAACAAATGGAAACATATATGAATAACTTGGAAAAACACCTACATCTAGCCATTTTCAGAAATTTTTAGCAATAAAAATTATTCCCACTTTTTTTAGGCTCGGTTGGTACTAGGCCATACTCAAAGCATTGGATGGACTCCAAGCTAGCTACAATTTTCTGAAAACCCTAGCTAGGGCTTTCCAAAAATCCATCAAACATCTCCATCCCCCACTCATATACTCTCTCTTCAATAAATCTAATGATGGTCATGGTTGCATGAGCAATGAGTTATCTATGCATCTGCTGGAAGTTTATTCCAACCATCATTGACCAAGAATGAGTCAATTGGGTTTTCTATGATACCTAATGGTTTTCTATAGTATTTGGTGTCACGTAGTATTGCTAGTGATTTTGGTTAATCATGTAAACCTATATATACTTGTGTTAATATTGAGAAGGAAAACTATTTCCCATAGTGTTATCCTCTTTTTCTCGCTCCATGAACTTTAACATGGTATCAGAGCATATGGCATGATCCATACCTGTATTTGGGGTAAGCCTTTTCACAGAGTGGAAATCATGATCCGATCTCACATCTTCTAGAGGTTGTAGATCGAGATTGGAACACATCGGCGTGGAGGCTTGACGATCCTTCACAGCTTTGGGGCCGCATCAAATATTTTTTATTTATTTCCTTTGTAAGCGTCGACGCACCTATCCCTATTGGGAATTGTGGCACTCTCTGACCAACGCACCTCTTTCACGAAGAAAGAGTGTCGCTGAGGCACTCTTGACATGGAGGAAGCACATACAGTTGACACACTCTTTGTTAAGGGAAATTGCGGCAAACATTGTTCACTTGCACAGATTTTTTCTGACGCACCCTGTGATGCATTTTTCTAGTTGTACAAGTTGCGACACTAAGTTTAAAATTCAGTCATAAAGGATGGCTAGTACCAGCATGAAGTAGATCTCCAGACCAATGTTGACCGGCACCAACTACGAGTTTTGATCAATTAAGATGCAGACGTTTCTCCAACTCAATAAATGTTGGGATATGGTTGAAAATGATTTCATAGAACCGAATGCAACCGCTATGGCCTCTATGTATAATGCTCACAAGAAAACAGAGTTCGAAATCTCATTGCAAAATGGTTGATCCAGAGCTGCATTGAGGAGTCCATCTTCCCACAGATCTCAAGAGCTACCACCACGTATCAAGCCTGGAAGCACCTTGCATCTGCATACAAAGGTACCAACATAGTCAAAACTGTAAGACTCAAAACCCTTCGACTTCAGTTCGAAATTCTTAAAATGAAGGAAACATAAATTGTAGATAAGTTCATGACTAGGGTTTCAGGTATTGTGACTCAATTCCAAATCTATGGCGTGGCCTTGGAACAAAAGGTTGTTGTCCAAAAGATTCTTATATTTCTCACTAAAAGGTTTGCTATGGTTGTTACTGCTATAGAAGAATCTAAAGATATGTCCAAATTTAGCTTAGAATAGTTAACAGGGTCCCTTCTGTCCCACGAATCTCAACTCAGTCAAGAAGAAAAGTCTATATAAAATGCATTCAACACTTAGGCTTCCCTCGGCAGATATCGAGGTAGAGAAGGTATAGGATGAGGCAGAAGAGGAAGAATTTCTCATTCTACAGAGGATAGAATTGCTCATGAACACTCAGATCACAGTAAGCACTTTCACAACTCTCAGAATTAGAGAGGGAGAGGCAAGTGATGGACTAATAGGTCCAACATTCAGTGAAACTACTACAAGAAGTATGGCCACTATGAACAAGGCTGCATAAAGAAGTGAGCATACCAAAACAGTGGCAGAGCCCATTTATCCAATGTTGAAGAAATCTCATCAGAAGTCATGTTTCTCTCATGCCAAGCGACTAAAGAATAATATCATTCAGAGGTATGGCTACTAGACAGTGGCTGCAACAATCATATGACATGTAACAAATCACTATTTTCTGATCTAGATTAATCTGTCAATACAAAAATCAAGCTTGGTGGTCATTATCTTGTTCCTACTCAAGGAAAAGGCATTGTTCCTATTCTTACTAAATAGAATGAAAAGAAGTTTATACATAGTGTATTCTATGTTCCTAATCTGAAATTCAATCTGATCAGTGTGGGTCAACTGATTCAGAATAAGTATGATGTCAGGTTTATTGATTCATATTGTGTTGTCTATGATAAATCCCCCAGTAGAAGACTCTTAGCCAAAGTATAAATGACCAAGAATAGAATGTTCCCCCTCAGTCCAAGAAGTGTTATCCTGTCACAGTCATATGCACATACTATTTCCAGTCTAGATGAAACCTAGTTGTGGCACTATAGGTATTGTCATCTACCCTTTCAGAGCCTCAATCATCTGCAAAAATAGTCCATGGTCAAGGGGTTACCAGTCATGAATGAACAGTCCAATTCTTGTGAAGACTGTATCTTAGGGAAACATCAAAGGGACAATTTCCCCACTTCCACATCTCGAGCCAAAGAACACCTTGAGTTAGTTCATATAGACCTATGTGGACCCATGCAAAATCAGTCCATACGAGGTAGTCTTTATTTTATGACCTTTATTGATGATTATAGCAGAAAAGTGTGGATCTACTTTCTCAGACACAAATCAAATGCCTTCTCCAAGTTTAAACAATTCAAGACATTGACTGAAAAGAAGTCAGGTAAATTGATCAGAGTACTCAGTTCAGATGGTGGAGGTGAATATGACTCACATGATTTTGCAGAGTTCTGTAAACAGCATGGCATCCAGCACCAGTTCACTGTGAGATACACTCCACAGCAGAATGGAGTTGCTGAACGAAAGAACTAGACCATCATGAACATGTCCTGAAGTATGTTGTCATATAAGAAGTTGTCAGATGATTATTGGGTTGAAGTTGTTGCATGTTCAGTTTACTTACTGAATAGATCTCCCACAGTAAGTGTTAAAGATAAGATTCCTGAAGAAGCATGGAGTGGCACTAATATTAGTGTTTCACATCTCAGAGTATTTGGATGTATGGAATTTGCACACATAACTGATGAATTAAGGAAAAAGATGGACAAGAAGAGAGAAAAATGTATCTTCATTGGTTACAGTGAACATCATAAGGCATACAAGCCGTATCATCATGTCACCAAAAAGGTTGTGGTGAGCAGAAATGTTAAATTCCTTGAAGACAAATGCTGGAGTGATACAATAGATATTCAACAGAAAGAAATTTTTGTACCACCAGAACCACTCAGAATTTCCAAATTGGAGGTACAACAGTAACAGCAAGAAGCAACACTAGCAAACAATCAACCATAGAACCAAAGAACCAAAAGTTTAAGGGAGTTATACAAGCAGACGCCTGTTATTGATGAGCAACTACAGTATGCTCTATTTTCCTGTCAGCCAATATCGTTTGATGAAGCAGTAAGAGATGCACAGTGGGCACAAGCAATGAATGAAGAAATTGATTCTATAGAAAGGAATCAGACTTGGGATGTTGTTGATCTCCCATTAGACAAAAACAGTATTTGAGTAAAATGGGTCTATAAGATCAAATTCAATGAAAACGTAGAGATAGAAAAACACAAAGAAACATTGGTTGCAAAAGGATTTGCTCAACAATATGGTGTAGAGTATGATGAAACATTTGCTCCAGTAGCAAGGATGGACACCATCAGAGCTGTACTTGCAATAACAGCTCAAAACCAGTGGTCTGTTTATCAAATGGATGTGAAATATGCCTTTCTCAATGGCATACTTGAAGAAGAAGTCTATGTAAACCGGCCACCTGGTTATGCTTTCAAAGGTCAAATACAAGGTATGTAAGCTAAAAAAGGCCTTGTATGCTCTAAAACAAGCCCCACGAGCTTGGTACAACAGAATTTATTCTTACCTCATCAACAATGGGTTCAACGAAAGCAACAATGAACCCACTTTGTATGTCAAAACAAATAAGTAAGGTAACATTCTGATTGTATGTCTTTATGTTGATGATATGATTTATACTGAAAATATGATACTGGAATAATTTAAACAGTCATGAAAAATGAGTTTGAAATGACTGATCTTGGTCTCATGAAGTACTTCCTTAGTCTGGAAGTTGACCAAAGTGAAAATGGCATCTTCGTCTGTCAATATAAGTATGCTACAGACATTCTGCAGAGATTTAGAATGGATAAATGCAAACTAGCAAAAACCCTCATTGCTACAGGAACCAAGTTAAGCAAGAATGATGAAGGACCATCAATAAACTCTACAATTTACAAAAGATTGGTAGGAAATTTAATGTATTTGACTGCAACTAGACCTGGTTTGATGTATGTTGTTAGATTGATCTCTAGATTTATGGAGTCTCCCAAAGACTCTCACTAGAAAGTTGGTAAAAGAATTTTAAGATATGTTGCAGGCACAATTGGTTATGGACTTTGGTACTCTCATTCACCAAACAATACTCTTACAGGGTACACTGACACTGATTTTGCGGACATTATTGATGATAGGAAAAGACACATCTAGTTATGCTTTCCATTTGGGTACCAATCTGATATCATGGGCCTCTCAGAAACAACCCATTGTCAGCATGTCTTCTGCAAAAGCAAAATATGTAGCAACAACTACAACAGCTTGCCACGCAGTTTGGCTAAGAAGACTTTTGAAGACTATGAGACACACAAAAAAAGAACCAACACCTATTTATTGTGACAATAGTTATGCCATACAATTGTCCAAACATAATGTATTTCATAGAAAGTGTAAACACATTGACACTGGCTACCATTTTATTCGCGAGTTAGTTAATAGTGGAGAGATCACTTTGTTGTTTTGTGGCTCTAAGGATCAATTGGCTGATATGTTTACCAAACCTTTGGGAACATCTGCATTTAAGTTTCAAATGAAGCACTTAGGCATTGATAGTGCTGAGAATATTGTCCCAGTTGAGATTAAGGGGGTGTGTTAAGAATTTAGTTCTCAATGGTCATAAGTGTATTAATTAGTTGAGTTGTTAGTTGGTTATAGTTTGACTATGACACTTTGTTGTCCCATAGTATTTTTTATTCCATAGTATTGGACATTAGTATTATTGTATGTAATCCTATATAAACTTATGGTTAATAATGAGAAGACAATCAATATGCCCACTTGTGTTCCATTCTTTGTTGTCTTCATATTTTAACAGCATCAACTACCAAATCTTTTTTTTAATATAATTGTTTGTTTCTAATTTTGAACAGCGACCATAACCATTCAACAAACTGACCGTTATCCATACATCAACTAAGAGTTATCCATGCATCAACTACCAGTTATATATATATATATATATATTATAATTATTTACTATGAATTTGAAATTATTGTTATAGAATCAATCTGAACAATACACTTATCTAGTATGGGGCTACACTCTTCGACTCTACCAACTAAGCTAAAATCGGATTTATATCTGCTTTGATTCTAATTCCTCACTAAACCTGACAACTGCTCACAGGCACTCCAATTTCTGAAAGCCGTCCTTCTGCCCACACCTGTTGACAGGCACACCTGACACCTGCTCATTACTATGCTGCATTGAAAATTGATTTTCTTGAAGTCGTCCTCCTCTCACACTTTTCTTGGCATTGCGTCCGGAATCTATCGTTGCCCTAAAATACTAATCGCTTAAAACACGTGTCGCGTAGTCCACTTTTCACTGTCCCTACGATTTATTGATTCCACGGTCTTTGTGAAGTAAATAAAGTAGAGGAACCCAGAATTATTAGATATCCAGTCATTCGAGAGAATATCTACTCGTATTTGTATATTGTAACCTCCTCATCCTTCTAGAACCGGGTGAACAGCATTAGCATTGGCATCTTTGACGAGCCATAGGTCATGGACATTGAAATTAATTTTTTGTTTGAAAAGAACTCACCTCGAGCGACTCAAGTAATGGTCAGTGTAAACTTCTTTTTTTTCAGCAGAAAAAATAACTATACTTGATTAAAGAAATATAAAAGGTTATATTCTTTATTCGGCCAAAAAGGATAGATCAGTGTAAACTTATCATTCCCAAGAAGGATGTTAAGGGCCATTTTCTTATATTACATTGTAGCTATTGATTTATTTATATTTTAGTAAATGTAAAATTTTATTGATTTTTTAGGACAATAGTTCTTCTAATAATATACAATCTCTGGTTATTGAGTGATTTATTTTGTATTTTAGTTTGATATTAGTTATTTAATGTTGAAATAAATTGGAATGAAATGAAATAAACAAATAAATAATAGTTTATCTATACAATAAGTACAAAATATACCTTAGAAAAAGCCAATATGGTAAAAATCCAGCTTGAAGTTGATGCATAGGCTATGCTCTTTTCTTCTCAAGTATAAAATTCAAATGTAAAGAAAGAGATCATTCACTATGGAGTTTCTAGGAACTCTCTAGCTACAAAAGACCCTCATAGTCATCGAGGGTTAGCTTCAACTCCTAATTAATGTTATGGTTTTGGACCCTCTAGAATTTTCTTGAAATTCCAAACATGACTACCTCCACATGTGCTAGTAGTGTGAGGTAACATGGCTTCCACTCGGTATTGATAGGTCAATTTGCGAGAGACATAAATTTTTCATACAAAGTCTAATTGAGGTGATTTTTGCACAATTATAAATTTCTCGATGTGTACAACAATGTCAAGACGATGATATCTAAATTTGCAAAGTTTTGACCAAAAAAAGGTCATTTAACACCTCAAATGGGCTCTCCAAGGTTCTTGACCCGAAATAACCAAAGTGGGACCTGCTCATATAATCGAACCTACAAGCCAATATCTGTCATTTTTCCCTTTTTATATGCAAATTAATTCCAATAATATACACTCATCAAATGGTATACCTTTGATCCTCATTGTATTCTTAATATTGTGCATACCAAATTCTAATAGAGTCATAGTTTCCAATAATATTGACATACTAGATATTATAATAAGTTAATGGTGTTTTAACAATAGTCTAAGTCTCCCTAGCCAAAATCATGAAGATGGCGTACAATTGTGTTCAAGAAACCTCTTTTTTATTTACTAAAATGTGGTGGGACATGAGAATGTGTAATGTGATTAACATAAATGGTGGGAGTTTCCCTCCTTATCTAATAAAAATGTTCATACCCAAACTAGTACTAGGGGATTCTATACACTCTTTATATACTACAAAATTACATGGAACAAAAAGTAAGCATGTGTTTTAGTTAAGTAAAATCATGTGCACATTTCTTTAACCTAGCCAATGTGTTATGAGTTGTTAAGATTGAGTCTCCATGAACCTATGTTCTACAAACATGTTTTCATTCTAAATTTTCATAAATTGAAGTCCATCAAGTCCATACACTCACGACTTATGAGAATTAATCACCAACACTTGTGTTCACAAGTTTACCACAATCAATGGCATTCAAATAGATTATAAGGAGGACACCTTTTTTCTAAATAATGTGATATTAATAAAATGATTGTTCACAAATAATATCTATCTTTTCATATGGAATTTTCATAACATATTGCACTTAAACAAAGATGATTTATTAGATAACTTTGAGGACATTTAGAACCATTTAGAATTACAAATGTTCTCAAACTCTTTGTGAAAGTATCAATCTCGCAACATTGATTATGCATTTAGGAATATAACAATTTTAATTATTATGAAAGTGTTAGTCTTTAACTCAACATTGGTTATGCATTTAGGAATATAACAATTTCAATTGTTATGCCTATTTGTAAGGTAACTTTTAACATAATTATAAGAGGTTATAGTTTCCAATCACTCTTTTATCTTCCTAAATACTAAATACTTTGGTTTAGTTTCTTTTAATTAACAAGTATTTATTTTTCTTTATTTTTAAATAAACAATTTTTCATGACTAGGTAGTGTACGGATAAGATGAAAATGACATGTGAAATTCCAAATTGACAATTATATGATATATTTGAATTATAAATTAACAATTATATGCTATATTTGAAATTTAATTTAAGGTGTTAAAAAGATTTTTTTTTTTTCATTTTTAAATGAACACCTTGGCATGGTTAGATAATGTATTGTTAAGATAAAAATTGCATGCAAAACCCTTAATTTACAATCATTTTTTATATTTTTCTAATTATAATTTTGAATTAAATTATAAAATTGTTTTGACTTACATACTATGTAAAATTTTATTTCTTTTAAAGAATTATTCAATTTTATTTAAAATAGTTTTTTTTTAATAAATTTGAATCTAACACGCCCTTTAATTATACAAATGATGATTAAAAAGCATCTTATTCAATATTTTTTTTGATAAATCTAAATATAACACTTCCTTTAGTTATACAAATGGTCACTAATGTGTGAGAAACATCTCACATATATACTTAAAATATACTTAATTTGTTTATTTAATCCAAAAACTAAAATTAAAAAATCTACAGATTACTTGTGATATCAAGGACCCCATGAAGAGAGGCCTACTCACGAAGCCTATATTTCTAGAGAGTCGGAGTTGGAGATTGAGATATTTTGTGCATTGCTCGATCATTCCCACTTTGAATATTGAATTGAATTGAATATTTATGTAGGATATATTGTAATATATATATATATATATATATATATATATATATATATATATATAGTATTTTTATTGATGATTATGATAGATAAAGTTTATTGATTTTAAATTGATTTATTGAATTTTTAGAGAAAAGAAAAAAATAATAATTTATTTGGTTCGTTTTAAAATTGTATTTCTTACTTACCATAATTTTGATGACTTAAAAAGTTAAAAGCTCAATATTGTAACAAAGATTTTGAAAACACTTGATTTCTGTAACTCAAACAACTTCATCCAAGAAGATTGCCACCTATTATACATATAAAATATTTAGCCGATCATTTTTAGTTAGAATCTGGCATTTTTTATTTTGCAAAATGGTAGAAATGGATTCAGCACTCTCAAAAACACTTGATTTATTAGGATTTTTTTATGGTAGAAATAGATTCATCACCCTCAAAAACACTTGAGACACCCAAAATATTAGAATTTAACAACTATAAACTAGATTTTGAAAAATTACATCCAATTTTTTTTCAAAATTATACCCCTAAAATATCAATTTCAGCATCCAAGAAATGATATTAGTGCGGTTAAGGTTTAAAGGTCACGGGTGCAATAAATAGATAGATTTTTTAATAGAAACGATGGGTTGACTTCAACTTACATTGATTTGTTTATCGGTGGTCAGTATAATAATAGACCAATTTATGCTTATACAAACCCAACCCAGCAACTCCAGTATGTATGCATTTTCAATAACATAAATTCGATATAATCCAAATCCATATTCGATAGTAACAGTATTGAACATCTAGACTGACAATAGTCAAATCCATATTTGGTGGTAACAGTACTGAACATTTAGAGTGAGAATAACAGACCAATATGCACAATCTTTTTTTAAGAGGATAGCATCAAGTACAGCTTCAATATATATACATGGTTTATATAACGCACCTATTTCTACTATATTTCTAAAACGCAATAGTCAAATCCATATTTGGTAGTAACAATATTGAACATTTAGAGTGAGAATAATAGATCAATATGCACCATCTTTATTTAAGAGGATAGCATCAACTAAGTTACAGGATGGCTGATCAAGGAAAAGAAATTTAGATTCTTTAAATCAGTTCGAAAGAAAAATGATGTGATTAAAAATGAATGATGTGATAAATGCAAAAATAAAAATGTTAGAAATTAATATAATATTAACAAATGTTAATCATATCACATAGATATGTGATATATATATATAAAAAAAAACAAAAAAAACATTGCTTAAGATTCAACGGCCCACGCCCCCACACCCCCCAACCTATCACTTAATGTTCTCATTGTTGGTAGATCGGTCAAACAATGATTCGTGGAAGCCTCCACCACCTCCAGTCTCCATTACTATGCCAGGATCTCCAAACTTCCAGCTTTCATTAATATTTTAGATATTACAGACTCATATAGTGGATCGACCTCAGAGTGTGAAGTTCGTCACCACTGTCTCTCAACTGTGCCTGAACACAATGTCTTGGGTCTGTTTAGCTTTTGCAACTTCCCGAAGGCATGAAGCTACTCGCAGGCTCCTGGGAGTCCCAAGATATGCTCACTAGCACACCCTTACATAGACTCAAATTTTTACAGAGACGAGTCTAAGCTTTCTGATGTGATGTTATACCGGTCACGGCAACTCGCAGAGCATAATCACTTCGGCTCTCACAAAAACTTATAGACTTGCAGAGTAGACTACTTGCTCATGCGACTCCTACTTGCAGAGCGGACTACTTGCTCATGCGACTCCTACTTGCAGAGAAGACTACTTGCTCATGCGACTCCTACTTACAGAGCAGACTACTTGCTCATGCGACTCTTAAAACTCTTCCTGCACATTTTCCCGTGTCAACATATCAGCAAGACAATTTAAATAACCAGGCTTGTAAACAATATCATAATCAAAATTCGAAAGCCAAATGAACCATTTCAATATTCGGCTGCTGTTTTCTGCCATTACGTTTTCATTTTTGAATATACCAGGCATTATCTTGAGATCTATTCTGATAATAAATCTCACTGGTTTTAAGTACAGAATGAAATGACTGACAGTCTTTTTAACTGCCAATATCTCCTTATGACTGCTGGGATAATTAAGCTCAGCGCCTTTAAATGAGCCAGATGCATATCCACAGATATTCTCTTTTCCACTTATTTCTTCAAGAAGGACACCACCCCATGTGGTATTGGATGCATCTGTTTCAATTATCAATTGACCAACTCCTTGAGGAAGATGAAGAGCTAGCAGATCTTTTACCCTAGTTTTAATTTGCTGAACAACTAGGGTCATTGCATCAGACCATGGTGCAGGCTTTTTCTTTAACCGCTACTGCAGACAATGGATATTTGTAGCCTGTCCTTTATAAAAGCATCTGATATAATTCAAACAACCAAGAAAACGTTGCAACTGGGTTTTCTCAACAATTTTGTTAGAAAAATGATCAAATGAATTCAAAACATGTTTCTGTAATATAACCTAACCACCATTAATATGTAAACCCAAAAAATCCATTTATGTCTTACCAATTTCCATCCTGGACTCAGACAGAACCAAACCATGTTTAAAGACTAACTCATAAAACTGCTGCAGATGTTTAAGATGCTCTTGCAAATTTTTAGAGCAAATCAAAATATCATCTATAAACACCGCTAACCAGGGGATATCTATGAATATGTCTTCCATACACTTTTGGAATTCTGAAGGTGCATTGTTAATACCAAAAGGAAGGACTTTCCACTGGTATTGTCCATGAGGGACAACAAAAGCAGTTTTATACCTCTCTTTGGCTTCAATGCCAATCTGATAAAACCCTGATTTTAAGTCAAACTTGCTAAAAATGGAACATCCTGTAATTTTTTGCAACAAGCTTGCTTTATCAGGCAATGGGTACCTGATTTTCTGCATCACTGCATTCAAGGGTTTAAAATTAACAACCAACCTCGGCTTACCTCGTTTTTGCTCTGAGTGCTTGTTAACCACAAAAGCACGGCATGCCCAAGGACTCTTAGAAGGCTCAATTAATCCTTTGTTCAGAAGTTCTTGAATCTCTTTAGAGCAGAATTCTCTTTCTGTTGGGCTCATCAATCTAGCAGAGGATTTCATCGGCCGAATCTTTTGCAATGGATCAAAGGGAAGGGAAACAAAATATTTTTCTCTTGTCCAAAAAGCATTTGGGATTTCCGAACAACAATCCTTTTTAATCTTTTCTGTGATCCCTGCAAGAAACTTTTCACTATGTACTTCTGCATAAGAAATACACCTTTCCATCTTATTCAGTGAGGCTTTGGACTGAACTGGGTGAGTCTGAATAGAAGGCAAGGGTTTACAACGCTGTACAAATTTATGACTCAATGGAAGAGAAATAGAATGATTATTGACTGTACATGTAAATATCATTTTTTGGGTATCAAAAGAAAATGGACTGACTTTTAACAAAATTTTTGATCCTAAAACACAATCCTCTCAGACTGCATCTAATATGAAAAGAGAGACTGAACTTTTTACACCAGACAGAGCTATCGGGAAATCTTTTATTTTCCCAGTCAAGTATACGGGAGTACCTTGAATGGCTGAACCGAATTCTTTTGTTTGTTCCCAATAGAAGGAAGGTATGGCATTACCTCTAGCAAGGTTGAATTGACATCCTGAATCTATTAAGCATTGAATTGGATAAGGTTTAAATTCTTCAGGATAGAAATCTAGGGTAATGAATAATTTGGGACCTGACAAAGCTCCAAGCAGACTAACACTTTGGGACTGAGGTGAAGGTGACCTTTCTGGGGAAGTGACTGGTGATTCTTCTTTTGCTTCTGGCTGTCCACACACTCTTTCAATTTATTTGCACAGTTCTTCATCAGAAGACTAATCCTTTTCTTGAATCAAAACAATAAGAGCATGTTTTATAGCATCAACTTCCTTTAGCAAATCTTTTATCTTAGACTGCTTTTCCTTCATTTGCATCCTGAGAAATTTTTCTCTATCTACTCTATAAGTCTGTCTGTCTGTGTGGCTACCTGGATATTCTTGATATATTTCAACAGGATTAAATGATACAATAGTATTTTCTTTACCTTTTCCTTTTGCCTCTGTCAAAGCTTTCAATTGAGCTTGCAAAGCTTTTTTCTCATCTCTTAACTCTGTTCTCTCTACATGTCTATATATAGGAATAGTAGACAACTTCAAATCTATAGCAGCAATTTGCTTTTCAATATGATAGGGAGAAACAGAACTGGAAAACATATACAAAGCAAAATCAAATTCAGGCTTCTCACACCCCCCTAAATGTGGGTCACTCTCAGAATCGGACTCAGCTGAGGAAGAGGATGACTGACCACATTTAGCTAAAACTGGAGTATCTTCTTCAAACTCTGTACATGAAGAAGATTCAGATTCAGAATCAGGTAGATAAATAACTTCATCAGAGGAATCAAGGGAATGAGCAAAGACTTTGTACAAATCCCACCAGGCTGGGTCAAGAGATTCACATAATGCTGCTAACCTAGGTTGAGATTTCTTTCTGGGCATTTGCTAGCCCAATGGACAGATTTTCCACATATAAAGCATACATCACCTTTACCCTTCTGTTGCCTTGACTTCACAAATCTTTTAGCTTTCTGGCGATTCTTTTTATAATGCTTTTTATCTCTATATTCTTTGTAGCGATGTTTGGATTTATGCTTATAGGGAAGATCAGGATGATATCTGGCTTCAGAAGTATAAAACTTCTTGTGCTTCTTTTTCTTTTCACAATGGCAACCTCCTTTGCCAAAGTGACCACGATTATGGGCACTACACCCCCAGTCAGGCATACACTCTACATCTTTGTAGAAAGATGCAGAAAACATTTTCTGGTGCCTTTTCAAATCTTTACTGACTCTCTTGTCTAGACAATGCTCCTGCCATGTTTCTAAGATATGATTATGCAATTGTGCAAGAGAGAGACTTCTTAACTCTACCTTTTTATCCTTGAGAGCTTCTTCTACTGCATCTGGAACATGGCCTGGGTAGCTTCTCAAGTAATGCTTAAGGTAGGCTGGGTTTCCTGACTTACCAGAAGAGATTAATAATTTTTGCATGTAGCAGAAATATTCTTCTGCTTTGCTCAGATCACACAGTCTAGCTGACATGAATAATGAGGCTAGGTGATCGTAGTCTTCTCCTTCTTCTGGACCATAGAATTCTCTTCCAAGTGCAGAGAGGATCTGTTCATCTGCATCATTTGCAGATAACAATTCATTCCTTGTTTCTTGCGGTAACCACCGCCAGCACTCATATGCAAGCCCTGATAAACCAGCAATCAATTATGTTCCTAACATTTGACCTGTTAGGTTATGATCCTGTTGTTTTTTGTATAATATCCAACGGGTTAACAACTGAATAGCATTCTTTATTTCCTCACGAGACTGACATTGGATATTCAGGACTGGTTGCTCTGGCATCTGAGTAATCAGATTATTCATAGAGTTAATCCCAAAATTAAAGAGTTTTGGAGGAGGGGCAGACACACACTGGACATCAGGCATGTGTGTGTCAAATTCTTCTCTGTGGGGAGCCTCTAACCTTCTCCTATTGGAAGACTCTTCCATCATATTCAAATCTCCAATATACTTTGGATCAAGGACTGGTCTAAAAGATTTAAACTTAGTGATCCAATCTTCTATATCCTGTTTGATAGCATCACTCTCACCGAAATCCCATTCTGGTTTTTCATCATCTGGTATTACATTAAAATGGCCTAATGAGGCTGAATTATTATGACCCTTTCTTGCAAGTTTGATTACATGATCAGGAACTATATACTATTTTTGCTTGAGTTCCTGTGTTTTGGAGCTTAAATCACTCAAGACTGCTATTCTTCTTTCCAGCTTCTGTGAAGCTTCTGCTATGGCCTTTTCTAATTGGGTTGTGTCATGAAGCAGATGATCTAACAACTCAAGTTTAGTGATGACTTTATCTAGCTGTTCTCTTTGAATAGAACAATTGTGTTTTAGCAATAGGATATCGTTAGCCATATCATCCAAATTCCTTGCAGTATGGATTTGCTGCAAGTTTCCCCAATTGGATAACTTCATTTCATCTGACACAGATTGGCCAGCGGCTGAAGATTTGGTAGGTAAGAACTCTCTTCGAGTTGTACCATCTTGAGAATACTGTCCGAAGTCAGTATCGGGAATATTCCTTCCAGGAAGGTAAGACTTTTGACCTTGGGTATTTGTTACTTCAACACCTCCTTTTTCTCTAGGAAGAGAAAACATCCCTAGGCTGGGAAACTCATGAATAGGAGCTGATTCTTTCTTTTTCTATTTTTGGAGTAATTTTTGTTTTATTTTTCTACATGCTGGATAATCAGCATGTTGACCTCTGTGCTCAAAATCAGAAAGACCTGTATAAGAAGGATTATTTACAGAACTAGAAGACTCTTTAGACAACTGATCCGACATTGCTTGCAGCTTAGCATTGTCGTAAGAGGACATGGATGTTGACTTGATCAGAGGGGGACCAAATCGTTTTATTGGCTCTTCTTGGGCTGACCGAAAGGAGCAGGATGCTTCATCATAGATCAAAGGTTTGGGGTTCATTGTAGCAGCTATACTTTCACGGTGTCTTAAGTCAAAATATTTTAATTCCCAAGATTGAGGATATGAAATTCCTGTCCAGTTAAATGTAACAGGGGTTGCATTCTTAGATTTTGAATTGGGTTGCTCCACCACGCTGCAGTCTACAGAGCTCTAATGGACATGGGATCGCAACTGTGGGAGAGTGTCATTTCCAAAGCGGACACAGACACCACCTTTTAACTGGATTATACGGGAGCCATTCTGCATGTCAAACCCTTTGGGTAGGATATAAGCTTTAAGAATGTTATATATATGCGGATCATCTAGACTGACTGAAAACTTAGGATATATAGTGCCAAATGCAGGACCATCGTGCAAGGGGGCAGTAAAGCCTCCAATGACAGCATCAGAAAATTTATTGTGATGAGTATCAACTACACAACATAAAGACGAAACAGCAAGACACGGGCGTACTAATGGACCAAGGCCTAATTTGACAGCACCAAAATGAGCATACTTGAAATTTTTAGATTTTGCCCAATCAATTTGTTCTTGGTCAAGTAAACTGATATGAATAGGCTCTTGATTGTCTGTAAAAGCTACATCAATACTAGATACTTTTATTTGAGTGACAGAATAGAAATTCCACCAATTAAGTCTGTATACATCTTTTGGCAAGATCTGGGGTAATTGCCAGTTTTCTGAAGGATTCTGGTTGGTAATGGTTATGTATGATGCTTCTGAAGAAGAAGAAGGATTGAAAGATTGATTTCTACGTTCTGCTAAAGATACTTCTGTGTCATTAGCTGATTCACACTCTAAATGGGTCAGCGAAACAACATCCATTGCAGGATCCATTTTTAAAGAAAAGGTGAGGGCTGACCAATAGTCTTCCGGAAACCTTGTAGACTTACTCCCCTAACTCTGGCGGGCCTTACTGCTACGACATTGGAACTGACTCTTACACCTTTTGGATTCCTACAATCCACTCAGTGGTCATTTCCACCGCCTATAGGATACTATTTATAGAGTGTTTTAAACAGATCAACCAATTGCATACACAGAGATGAAATTGCAGCAGATTTATAAATTATACATAAGATAAAGCATGAGTGTTACCAGAATTATCGCAACAATATTTGAAACTTGTACTGGCTCTGATACCAACTACGCCAGGATCTCCAAACTTCCAGCTTTCATGAATATTTTAGATATTACAGACTCATATAGTGGATCGACCTCGGAGTGCGAAGTTCATCACCACTGTCTCTCAACTGTGCCTAAAGACAATGTCTTGGGTCCGTTTAGCTTTTGCAACTTCCCGAAGGCATGAAGCTACTCACAGGCTCTTGGGAGTCCCAAGATATGCTCACTAGCACACCCTTACAGAGACTCAATGAACACAATGTCTTGGGTCCGTTTAGCTTTTGCAACTTCCTGAAGGCATGAAGCTACTCGCAGGCTCCTAGGAGTCCCAAGATATGCTCACTAGCACACCCTTACACAGACTCAAATTTTTACAGAGATGAGTCTAAGCTTTCTGATGCGATGTTATACCAGTCACGGCAACTCACAGAGCATAATCACTTCGGCTCTCACACAAACTTACAGACTTGCAGAGCGGACTACTTGCTCATGTGACTCCTACTTGTAGAGTAGACTACTTGCTCATGCGAATCCTACTTGCAGAGCGGACTACTTGCTCATGCGACTCCTAAAAATCTTGTGTCCTATCTGAACTCCGGAGACTCATATTTATAGCATTTGAGAGGGTCATCTGGTAGACTCTAACTTACACCAGCCAGTTTAAAAGTAAGATTCCCGGGGACATGATGGGACCACATCATGTTTATCTCATCCCTCCGAGGCTCGGCCATACAGGGACCTGGTACTACGACAGACTGACAAACACTAATATGTACATAAAGTAGATTCTTCTGGCCGACAAACATTTGGCCCACTTCTATCAGTCACAATGCAAATATGCTTATTACAATCTATCGGGAGGAAATATCCCGAAAGGCAGAAAAAGATAAAACATGGCCGACAATAAGAAAATATGGCCGACAGATTACAAAGTGGAGCATTAACCAACCCACTACAGCTTCCATGACTCATGAAATTCGGACCAGGCTGCTTAATTCCCAAGGAAGGAATTTAATCTTTAATCAGTACCATAACCAGATCCGCAGACACATCGGATCTCATCTTTCGGACCACCTGGGACACCACCACAAACACAGTCTAATACGCCTTCATCAAACAGGTTTTCTTCAATTTCTCTGCGCGCCAAATCATCCTCCCAATTGTAAGGTTGGGATTCGGTGTTTTGCCAATAGTTATATTCCGGATAAGGATAAAGTAGATCCCCAAAGCATCGTTCCACATCAGATCCGTGGAGAGCATCATTTGCTGGGAAAAGGAACTCAGAGGCAAATAAAGATTCCACACAGTAATTTAGTGGCAAGGTTCTCTTGTGGACTTTTGTGTCTAACCTGTTTCCATTAATATCCCTCTTGATGAATTTCTGGGTGATATTAATAGAGTGTTCCAATGGTGTATACCGGCCTCCATGATGACGCAACAAAAATTTAAACCATTGATTATGCTGATCTGCAGCTTGCATATCAGCTTCTAAATGTAAAATGAAATTAGCTCACTGATTGAGCCAATCTATTCTGGGACAAAATTTATCTAAGAATAGCTTTGTCCATCCAGACCACTTTTTATTCCTCATATTTCCAGGGTCAACACAAATAACAACAGAGGTTTGTTCTCTGCAGAACTGTAGGATTAGGTTATAGGATGTCCATGTGAGGTTACCCTCACCCAAATTTATGTACCATACTAACCCATCCTTATCTTCATTACAGTCCACCAAAATTTCTTGGCACTTCCTCAATTTTTCTTTAGCATCTCGAAAACCATTAAAGGCTTTCTTTTCCCAACGTTCCAAGATTTGAAGCTTGCACGGAATCGCTTGAATTTCCTTGATCAGTGTTAGGTTGAGATACTTCTCTGCTTGATGTCTATCAGCATAGTCAAGTAGTTCTTTGCACTCATCCACTGATAAACTATTATCCCATGGCTTTAAAAATAATGCATTTCTTGGCAGCTGGTCTTCATCTGGCATAGGGGCTTTTCCCTTGTCGCTGGAACTTGCACCTGCTGAAAACATACATAAGCTGGGAACCTCTTTCTGCACATTTTCCCATGTCAACATATCAGCAAGACAATTTAGATAACCAGGCTTGTAAACAATATCATAATCAAAATTATAAAGCCAAATGAACCATTTCAATATTCGGCTGCTGTTTTTTGCCATTAGGTTTTCATTTTTGAATATACTAGGCATTATCTTGAGATCTGTTCTGATAATAAATCTCACTGGTTTTAAGTACAGAATGAAATGACTGACAGTCTTTTTAACTGCCAATATCTCCTTATGACTGCTGGGATAATTAAGCTCAGCACCTTTAAATGAGCCAGATGCATATCCACAGATATTCTCTTTTCCACTTATTTCTTCAAGAAGGACACCACCCCATGTGGTATTGGATGCATCTGTTTCAATTATCAATTGACCAACTCCTTGAGGAAGATGAAGAGCTGGCAGATCTTTTACCCTAGTTTTAATTTGCTGAACAGCTAGGGTCATTGCATCATACCATGGTGCAGGCTTTTTCTTTAACCGTTGCTGCAGACAATGAATATCTGTAGCCTGTCCTTTATAAAAGGGTCTGATATAATTCAAACAACCAAGAAAACGTTGCAACTGGGTTTTCCCAACAATTTTGTCCGGAAAATGGTCAAATGAATTCAAAACATGTTTCCGTAATATAACCTGACCACCTTTAATATGTAAACCCAAAAAATCCATTTCTGTCTTACCAATTTCCATCTTGGACTCAGACAGAACCAAACCATGTTTAAAGACTAACTCATAAAACTGCTGCAGATGTTTAAGATGCTCTTGCAAATTTTTAGAACAAATCAAAATATCATCTATAAACAATGCTAACTAGGGGATATCTCTGAATATGTCTTCCATACGCTTTTGGAATTCTGAAGGTGCATTGTTAATACCAAAAGGAAGGACTTTCCATTGGTATTGTCCATGAGGAACAGCAAAAGCAATTTTATACCTGTCTTTGGCTTCAATGCCAATCTGATAAAACCCTGATTTTAAGTCAAACTTGCTAAAAATGGAACATCCTGTAACTTTTTGCAACAAGCTTGCTTTTATCAGGCAATGGGTACCTGATTTTCTGCAACACTGCATTCAAGGGTTTAAAATTAACAACCAACCTCGGCTTACCTTGTTTTTGCTCTGAGTGCTTGTTAACCACAAAATCACGGCATACCCAAGGACTCTTAGAAGGCTCAATTAATCCTTTGTTCAGAAGTTCTTGAATCTCTTTAGAGCAGAAATCTCTTTCTATTGGGCTCATCAATCTAGCAGAGGCTTTCATAGGTCGAATCTTTTGCAATGGATCAAAGGGAAGGGAAACAAAATATTTTTCTCTTGTCCAAAAAGCATTTGGGCTTTCCGAACAACAATCCTTTTTAATCTTTTCTGTGATCCCTGCAAGAAACTTTTCACTGTTTACTTCTGCATAAGAAATACACCTTTCCATCTTATTTAGTGAGGCTTTGGACTGAACTGGGTGACTCTGAACAAAAGGCAAGGGTTTACAATGCTGTACAAATTTATGACTCAATGGAAGAGAAATAGACTGATTATTGACTGTACATGTAAATATCATTTTTTGGGTATCAAAAGAAAATGGACTGACTTTTAACAAAAATTCTGATCCTAAAACACAATCCTCTCGGACTGCATCTAATCTGAAAAGAGAGACTGAACTTTTTACACCGGACAGAGCTGTTGGGAAATCTTTTATTTTCCCAGTCAAGTATACGGGAGTACCTTGAATGGATGAACCGAATTCTTTTGTTTGTTCGCAATAGAAGGAAGGTATGGCATTACCTCTAGCAAGGTTGAACTGACATCCTGAATCTATTAAGCATTGAATTGGATAAGGTTTAAATTCTTC
This sequence comes from Larix kaempferi, assembly GCA_027924585.1. Taxonomy (NCBI): domain Eukaryota; kingdom Viridiplantae; phylum Streptophyta; class Pinopsida; order Pinales; family Pinaceae; genus Larix; species Larix kaempferi. The sequence continues at coordinate 5,410,128 of BSBM01000377.1, forward strand.
AGGACATAAATCTAGGGTAATGAATAATTTGGGACCTGACAAAGCTCCAAGCAGACTAACACTTTGGGACTGAGGTGAAGGTGACCTTTCTGGGGAAGTGACTGGTGATTCTTCTTTTGCTTCTGGCTGTCCACACACTCTTTCAATTTCTTTGGACAGTTCTTCATCAGAAGACTGATCCTTTTCTTGAATCAAAACAATAAGAGCATGTTTTATAGCATCAAATTCCTTTAGCAAATCTTTTATCTTAGACTGCTTTTCCTTCATTTGCATCCTCAGAAAATTTTCTCTATCTGCTCTATAAGTCTGTCTGTCAGTGTGGCTACCTGGATATTCTTGATATATTTCAATAGGATTAAATGATACAATAGTCTTTTCTTTACCTTTTCCTTTTGCCTCTGTCAAAGCTTTCAATTGAGCTTGCAAAGCTTTTTTCTCATCTCTTAACTCTGTTCTCTCTACATGTCTATATACAGGAATAGTAGACAACTTCAAATCTATAGAAGCAATTTTCTTTTCAATATAATAGGGAGAAACAGAACTGGAAAACATATACAAAGAAAAATCAAATTCAGGCTTCTCACACCCCCCTAAATGTGGGTCATTGTCAGAATCGGCCTCAGCTGAGGAAGAGGATGACTGACCACATTTAGCTAAAATTGGAGTATCTTATTCAAACTCTGTACATGAAGAAGATTCAGATTCAGAATCAGGTAGATAAATAACTTCATCAGAGGAATCAGGGGAATGAGCAGAGACTTTGTACAAATCCCACCAGGCTGGGTCAAGAGATTCACATAATGCTGCTAACCTGGGTCGAGATTTTCTTTCTGGGCATTTGCTAGCCCGATGGCCAGATTTTCCACATATAAAGCATACATCACCTTTACCCTTCTGTTGCCTTCGCTTCACAAATCCTTTAGCTTTATAGCAATTCTTTTTATAATGCTTTTTATCTCTGTATTCTTTGTAGCGATGTTTGGATTTATGCTTATAGGGAAGATCAAGATGATATCTGGCTTCAGAAGTATAAAAATTCTTGTGCTTCTTTTTCTTTTCACAATGGCAACCTCCTTTGCCAAAGTGACCACGATTATGGGCACCACACCCCCAGTCAGGCATATGCTCTACATCTTTACAGAAAGATGCAGAAAACATTTTCTGGTGCCTTTTAAAATCTTTACTGACTCTCTTGTCTAGACAATGCTCCTGCCATGTTTCTAAGATATGATTATGCAATTGTGCAAGAGAGAGACTTCTTAACTCTACCTTTTTATCCTTGAGAGCTTCTTCTACTGCATCTAGAACATGGCCTGGGTAGCTTCTCAAGTAATGCTTAAGGTAGGCTGGGTTTCCTGACTTACCAGAAGAGATTAATAATTTTTGCATGTACCAGAAATATTCTTCTGCTTTGCTCAGATCACACAATCTAGCTGACATGAATAATGAGGCTAGGTGATCGTAGTCTTCTCCTTCTTCTGGACCATAGAATTCTCTTCCAAGTGCAGAGAGGATCTGTTCATCTGCATCATCTGCAGATAACAATTCATTCCTTGTTTCTTGAGGTAACCACCGCCACCACTCATATGCAAGCCCTGATAAACCAACAATCAATTGTGTTCCTAACATTTGACCTGTTAGGTTATGATCCTGCTGTTTTTTGTATAATATCCAATGGGTTAACAACTGAATAGAATTCTTTATTTCCTCACAGGACTGACATTGGATATTCAGGACTGGTTGCTCTGGCATCTGAGTAATCATATTATTCATAGAGTTAATCCCAAAATTAAAGAGTTTTGGAGGAGGGTCAGACACACACTGGACATCAGGCATGTGTGTGTCAAATTCTTCTCTATGGGGAGCCTCTAACCTTCTCCTGTTGGAAGACTCTTCCATCATATTCAAATCTCCAATATACTTTGGATCAAGGACTGGTCTAAAAGATTTAAACTCAGTGATCCAATCTTCTATATCCTGTTTGATAGCATCACTCTCACCGAAATCCCATTCCAGTTTTTCATCATCTGGTATTACATTAAACTGGCCTAATGAGGCTAACTTATTATGACCCTTTCTTGCAAGTTTGATTACATGATCAGGGACTATATACTGTTTTTGCTTGAGTTCCTGTGTTTTGGAGCTTAAATCACTCAAGACTGCCATTCTTCTTTCCAGCTTCTGTGAAGCTTCTGCTATGGCCTTTTCTAATTGGGTCGTGCCATGAAGTAGATGATCTAACAACTCAAGTTTAGTGATGACTTTATCTAGCTGTTCTCTTTGAATAGAATAACTGTGTTTTAGCAACAAGATATCGTTAGCCATATCATCTAAATTGCTTTCAATATGGATTTGTTGCAAGTTTCCCCAATTGGCTAACTTCATTTCATCTGACACAGATTGGTCAACGGCTGAAGATTTGGTAGGTAAGAACTCTCTTCGAGTTGTACCATCTTGTGAATACTGTCTGAAGGCAATATCGGGAAGATTCCTTCCAGGAAGGTAAGACTTTTGACCTTGGGTATTTGTTACTTCAACACCTCCTTTTTCTCTAGGAATTGAAAACATTCCTAGGCTGGGAAACTCATGAATAGGAGTTGATTCTTTCTTTTTCTCTTTTTGGAGTAATTTTTGTTTTTTTTTTCTACATGCTGGACAGTCAGCATGTTGACCTCTGTGCTCAAAATCAGAAAGACCTGTATAAGAAGGATTATTTACAGAACTAGAAGACTCTTTAGACAACTGATCCGACATTGCTTGTAGCTTAGCATTGTTCTCGGTCAAGTAAACTGATATGAATAGGCTCTTGATTGTCTGTAAAAGCTACATCAATACTAGATACTTCTATTTGAGTGACAGAATAGAAATTCCACCAATTAAGTCTGTATACATCTTTTGGCAAGATCTGGGGTAATTGCCAGTTTTCTGAAGGATTCTGGTCGGTAATGGTTATGTATGATGCTTCTGAAGAAGAAGAAGGATTGAAAGATTGATTTCTACATTATGCTAAAGATACTTCTGTGTCATTAGCTGATTCACACTCTAAATGGGTCGGCGAAACAGCATCCATTGCAGGATCCATTTTTAAAGAAAAGGTGAGGGTTGACTAATAGTCTTCCGGAAACCTTGTAGACTTACTCCCCTAACTCTGGCGGGCCTTACTACTACAACATCGGAACTGACTCTTACACCTTTTGGATTCGTACAATCCGCTCAACGGTCATTTCCACCGCCTACAGGATACTATTTATAGAGTGTTTTAAACAGATCAACCAATTGCATACATAGAGATGAAATTGCAGCATATTTATAAATCATACATAAGATAAAGCATGAGTGTTACCACTACTTTGTGAAAGCCTACATACACAAATTTGTTGGACATAAAGCAATTTACATTACGGCGAGGGTTGGAATTTCATTTCAACTTGTGTTTTTTATTTTATTTTATTTTTTTTTAATTTCTTGAATTTTTATTTGTCTTTCACACAACTTTTTAGGGAAAAAATAACTCTTCACCAATGAAGTTTTATTAAAAAAAATTCTTTAATAATAATGTTTTTATTAAAGATATCTTTTAATTTCCAATTAAAAGATAACAACATACTCATTTACCCATGTTTTCGTTGATCACGTGCTTTGAAAATTAATGGTGGAAAAAAACTTGACCTAATGAGAGAGATAATTAAGTGATTAACTTAAGAAACAAAGAAAGCATGAAACCTAGAATCCTTTCGGAAGGTTAACCACATTAAATGCAACATATAAAACTTTGCAAGGTTAACATGTTGAATCAATGGTGTAATTGAAATTATGAAATCTTAATTTTCAATTAAAAAATATGTTTTTATTAAGGACTTTAATTTCCAATTAAAAGATAACAATTGACCCATTTACCCATGTTTTTCATTAATCATGCACTTTGAAAATCAAAGGGTGGAAGGGTGGAACAAAAAAACTTACTAAGAGTGACACAAGCAACTCAAAAGTAACATGTGTTGGCATTATGCATATGAAGTAGATTAAGTGATAAAGTTAAGAACCAAACAAAATGTGGAACTTAGAATCATTTCTAGAGGTTAATGTTAGCCACATGTAATGCAACATACCAAATTTTTCAAGGTTAACATGTTGCATCAATGGTGTAATTGAAATTGCGACATTTTATTCCAAAGGACTTGAGTTAAAAGGTGAGATAAATATAATATGCCATTTTCTAGAGGCAATTCATTAAAAAAGACATTGAAATTGAGATTGTACTATGATATTCTCCCCGTCATTTGTCAAAAGAAGTTTAATAAGGTTGGTTTTCCAATGTATGGACTATTTTGGATTCCTCAACTATTATTGCATGTGAACTTGCACATACCAAGCTACAACAAATATTTCACGAAAGTGGAGTTGTCTATGTATTATCCATGATACAAATCTTATGGTAAAACTATTTTTTGGGCACAAGTTTTGCTAATATAGAGCGAGTGATGTGATACATTTTTTTCCATTCAAATTGACAACCATGGGATTCAATTTAATTATCAATGTGTTTTTATGGGGGAGGGTCAAAATTTGTACCAACTAGTTCATGGTTCCTGCTTTCTTCTTTGGACCATTCACTTTCCCTTGGCTATAAATGTATAAGAAGAAACCACTTTTAATTTCAAACTTGTTTAGAAGCTTTTTTAAAAGTAATTGTTTCAACCAATTACTAAGACTACAAGAACAATAAAATGTTATTAAATTTTAACATGTATCAAATAAATCGTTTAAAAAAAATGTGAATAGATAAGTGAAAACCTTTTAGCAACAAGACCTATAAATTGTAACTTGGAAGTATTGGAAGTGTACAAAGTGCGATTGGGAGCCTCCCACAACAAAACCCTATTTCCATGCCTTTGTCTAGTCACAAGTCTTGACCCAACTCAATATCAAAATAACAAAAACAATTTCATGTTGAAGAAAAAACACATAATAGTTTCATTAAAATTTGTTTTTAGATTATTATCAAATTTTAAAAAAAAATGAAAATAACATCTTACCAAAATTAGTAGCTTCAAGTCTATGGTAGCCAGAGGAGAGCACTTTCAAACTGTCTAAAGAAATGGGTATCTAAATTCAACAGGTGCTTCTAGCTTCTGAAGCCCAAAACCAAAAAGCAAACATGTCTGAAAGTCCATAGGTGATGCTTGGTAGATTCGGTACTATGATAAATTGATGATGCTTGGTAAATTTTGTAGCTAATATAATGTTGATGCTTGGTGGGTGGTTGGGTTAATTCCTTCATTAACATAGTTTAAAACCGACTTATTATTCTAAAATGGTACCCACCTCTCTCTTGCAGTTGCACTAATTTGAAAACCAACTTATCTTCTAAAGGAAGGGCAGAAAGGCTAGGCACGACCTCATATTGGGACAATGCTAGGACAATATAAGAAGGAAAGAACAAATGGAATGAAAAAAATTCCATCCCCATTGAAGGCAATCTCACCCATGTATTCTTCAATCAAATGGGAAAGTTTCGCTCAAGTGGGAAAGTTTGAATCTCCATTATTACATATATAATAGCGTTCAACCTAATGCAAGCAACATCTATAGTCATACACATATCTTAACAAGCTTATTAATAAAAATTATTGACTGTTTGGGGGCCCTCGCACGAAGTTGAGCGACCCTTTAGATGCAATTGGGTAAATGAAAAACGTGCGAGAATTGTGTAAATGCACAATGCTCACGCGTTATGTAAAACTAGGAATTGCGGGCTCTGAGCCTGCCATGTCATTTATCATGTAGGATAGGATTACAAAACGTGCGAGCATTATGGTGATACATAACGCTCGCGCGTTATGTATCACCATAATGCTCGCGCGTTGTGGTTAATATAACAAAAAAAAAATAGTGCCGCAGACCGTGGCACTATTTTACTCACTATTTTACCCAAACAAGAACGCTCGAGTGATTTCGCCTTCCCAAAACGCATTAGAGAAGCTCGACCGAGGAGATTTGGAGGTTCAACCATCCCAAATTCATCTTGCAAGGACAATTGGAAAGGTAAGCATCTAAATCATTGCCTCATCTCGTCATTAAGTTTATAAATTGTTATGTTTCCCTAATCTAAAAATATTTTTAAATGAAATGCCAAAACTTAAAATTTTAAAATTTTAATGAATTTTACATCCACCCTATTAGACACAATGGCTCACTGATCACATCAATCATCATTGTCACCTAAAAATATTTGTAAATGAAATGCCAAAACTTAAAATTTTAATGAATTTTACATCCGCCCTGTTAGACACAATGGCTCACTGATCACATCAATCATCATTGTCACCCAACATATCTGTCTATAACATCATTCTGATTATCATTAATTGTCATAACCTAAGCAAGCATTATGTCCCCATTTCATGCTGCCCTAGATCAACATTTTGTTCATTGTATGTAGCCCCAATAATCATGAATTCATTTTGTCCATACATATCATCAACATCTTAGTTTGTACACCAGTAGCACATCAGCATACTGTAGCCCTAATTAATCCAAAGATAAAGGTTAAACTCTAATTTCTACTATTGCTCCATAAACACCTCATAAATTATAAATATATACATGTATATATTTATTTAGACTTTCGTTTTCCCACCTAAAAGTGGTCTTCATACCCACATCATCACCATTTTATTTTGCTTCCAGCATGCCCGCACTAGCTTGTAACTCATTCCCGCAAGGGCCATATTTATGCCTTTTAACATGCCTGCAGCTATACCTTCTTCAATTGCCCGCATGGGGGTCTTTACCATGCCTCCAGTATGCCCACAGCTTCCACAAACATGCTCGCTTATGCAGATTCAAGATGCTCGCATGTCACCTTGTCCACATGCCTGCATGTCCATCAGGTTCATTTCTAGATGCCCGCAAATGCCATAAGGGATGCCCGCAATCTCCTTGCCAAGTGTCAACTTCAAGCTTCTTTGTTCATGTAACTTGTTATCTCCAAGTCATCCTTGTCTAGGGTATTAAGACCAACTCCAAATGACCACAGTATGGGTTATTTGGCTCATTAGGTGTGCCAATTCCCATCACCTTTTCTTTTGTCTTGTATTTTCCAAGTCCTTGTCAATTCACCTTGTTTGCTTTTCATCATGCCATTTACACCTTTGTCATTAATGTTTTCATCAATGACAATCCTATTCACAATATAATTCTGTCAGCTGCAACTCACCAGGATGCACCAACACCCCAACAACCATAGATTTACAAATGATATTTCGGACTCTTCTTAGGTCTACAGATTACATACATCATCAACCAGAAGCCCTTGTTTGTTTCCAAAGCACTTCATCATTCTCATCAAGCACTCATTATTCAATATAACTTCATTCTGTCCATCAACAAATATCACCAATCAGATCACATCTTCATTGTGTCATCATTATTCATGTCATATCAATCTGCTACAATATCTCCCTGTAACGTCCCCTTCCATCAATTTCGTGCAAGGAAGGAAACGTTAACCAAACTACCGGGCTTATTGACAGACTCGGCCTCATTCAAACTCTGAAATGCATGGATAATTAAAACTTCTTTTGTGCAGACTCACACTTCAAATAAACACAGCAGAATAAACATACTAGCAAGCACACAAACAGTAATGCCTAACATATATATATATATCACAGCAGAGGATGATTCAGCATATAGAGACTCAATCTTGTTACAATGCCATGCATAGATTCCAAATTAAGATAATCAATTCATTTCATTAAACATGGACAATTTAACATATTGCAGAACACAAAATGTATATAAATTAATTCACAAGAATACTTTTCTTGAAAAGTAAATGTCCAATGACTGGCTATATAAGGGCAACGTTCCACCCAACCATAGATCTCTATCTAGCCTATATTCTTTCAGCTGAGAGATCACCCCCGAGCTGGGTTGTGTATCCACTAAGGAAGAACTAGCTGGGCTCACTCACAGCCATGGTTTCGGTCATCAGCTATGCTAAGCCAACACACCGTTAGGTTATCAAGCATACGAGAAGATAGAGGAGGGTAACGCTAAGCCAGTGAGCTCAACCATAGAGCTACAGGCATCTCAAGTGAGCTCAACAGTCAGGCACCCACATTACCTACCACATCCAACACAAAGAAGATCCCCTTCTCTGTTACACAGTCTCTCAGGAAACTCTTCCTTCCAATGCTCTTCAGGATGGGCATAGAAAGGTCCAGCTGCTAATACTTGAGATCCTAGCCTTCACTGGGTTTATCAAGCACACCCAACCTCTGCATAGTAATTCCCAACTTGATTTCTCACCATTCTGCTCACCAAATAACTCAAATCCGTCACTGGTTTTCTGAGCTACAAAAACTGGGTTTTCCTATGGATTTCGGGATAGCTAATGCTCCCAAATTCGCCCCAAGGTTCATACCAATGGATCCCCCATTGGATTTCACTGTCCAATACCAAATCTTGACGTTTTTGGCTTCCCAAAACGTGGGTTCTCCCACAGTCGCGATTTCTGGTTTTCTCCCTGCTGGAACTCGTTTTTGGATGGATAATGATGCTAGGGCCTTTCACAGTGGAATGGGGATGAGGATGCAGCAACCTCCCATGAGGTTTAGTGACTTCTTGTACAAGAAAATAGAGCTCATAACAACCCATACGAATTTCTGGGCTGCCCATGCTTCATTGAAGCCATGGGTTGAAATCTCAACCACTTCCTTACAACAGGCATAAATGTCATCTAGGAAAGCCAATGGGTTCTCATAATGACATATGGCATCCTAGGGTTTAGTCCCATAGCCCCCTCACCACTCCCTAGTGGATACATGTGGCCCCTTCTCATTCATTGCCTCCATAGCCAGTTTTGGTATTTCATTTCAATATTAAATATTTACATCAATTTACAATATCCCATGGCTTAATAGCATGTGGGTAACAAAATATCAAGCATGTCTAATTTAAATAAAATCTGAGCATAAACTAGCGGGGCCTTGGCCTTGAGCTCCACGCTAGGGAAACATACATCGTGTGTATACAATATTTACATTAGAAGCCAATATTTCCTGAGGGTCAAAATTGGGGTATTACACTCCCATTCATACACTTTACATTGTCCATATGCACATCACAACATTATTCCCATATCATTAGTCATCTCTTCATCATTCTACCATCATGTCTTCATTCTATCCATCAATAGGCTAACTTAGTTTAACAAAAAAAAATACATATCTTTGCCACATCATCATGGTCTTTATGCCCGCATAGTCTCCACCCTTATGCCCTCAATGACCCATAATGTATGCCTGCAATGGTCATATGAAATGATATTTATGTTTGTAATGTATGCCTGAGATGATATTTATGTTTGTAATGTATTCATTCTTGCACAAAGGTTGTACATTTTTCATTTTTGAGAGATGTCATTATAGCACATGTATACGTTTCTAATGATTTTTATTTTTATTTTTTGTTTGCAGTGATGACCATGGATGGCCACTTTGACATCCAAAGAGAAATTCAGAGGCTCAGAGAAATTCGAGCCTCAATTACTATTGTTGATGATAGGCATGTTATGCTTGCATCCAATTTGGATGCAACGATAGAGACCTTTAGTAGGTCTAATGGTGCTTTGCAAGATATTGCCACATTCAGAGAAAGAAAGAGGCAACAATATGTGGATGGACTTAGCTACAGAGAAGTCAAGAAGTTGAAAATCTCAAAAGAACAAATCTTTTCCCTGTCTAGATATCCACGGGATGGTGAAGTCCCTAATGCAAACAAAAGGCACATTTCTATCGAGTGGTGTACATATCAACCATTCATAGATAACTGGATGGACCGATGGTACATGGTGTTTGATGTACCACCACACAACAGCAGGGAAATGCCTTTGTATTTTATGAGAAAGATGTGTGCAGATTTTGTGCTCGGGAAGCATGTTAACTATTTTGATATCTTGGAGTACCAGGGAGTTGGGATGGGGATGCCTTAGCAACATCCCAATGCAAGGCACATAGATCCCAATTGCCCAGTAGCTCCACCTCGTAGGAAGCTACCCAGGCCATATGTTCCGCCTGCACATCAGTTGGTCCCAGAGACACAAGAGTGATTCCTACTATTGGCACAGGCGGTTGTTCACCATAGCACGTATATTCATGGTACGTACCAAGTAGGGCCATCAGAGCCACCATCTATGGGTGGAGTAGAGCCACCACCTATTGGTTGGGTAGATCCACCACCTCCCGGTGGGGTAGAGCCACCACCTTCCAGTGGACGAGGAGCATCTAGTAGTGGCACTGTACCTACACAACATGAGCATAGCCATCAGCCCCACCCATTCACAGTATGCGGCCATCCTTGCTTTGGTCCTGTCTAAACAGATGATACCTTTACTGGGTATTTCACACAGGTAAGTAAGTGGTTAACAATTTAGTATCATTTTTAAATTATTTTTCCTTACTCTACACATATATATAGATTGCTAATATTTTTAATGGTTTTAAAACTTGTAGTTACTACAAGAAGGGCACAGGGTTGAAGACCTTTGCACTGATGATGCAGAGCATAGTCCAGAGGCTCATGCACCAGCACCGCATGATGATGATGATGATGTTGCCATACTTTCAGTGACAACAACTCACAATGAGGTAAATATTTCAACATGACATTATTTTAATACATGAGTAGATCCAGTTAACAATTTAGTGTCATTTGTAAATTATTTTTCCTTACTATACACATATATAGATTGCTAATATTTTTAATGATTTGAAGACTTGTAGTCGCCACAAGAAGGGCATGAGGGCCAAGAGGCTCATGCAGTAGAACCTTCTGAGTTACAAGATGTTGTCATACCTTCAGTGACAACATCTCATGCTGAGGTAACTATTTCAACATGACATTATTTCAATACATGTTATTTTTTTTATCACATGTTACTTAATTAATGCTACATGATCTAATATTTACAATTTTCTAAATTGTAGGTTGTAGATACCCATCAGATGGAAATGATTTCATCTACTGAGCTCCCCCCCGGTGAGAATACAATCGATGGCGTGCCCACGGAGACAGAATGGACAACATACCGTTTCTTAGAATTGATTGATGTATACAGTACATCGGTATGTATTTCATCATTTTCAGTTTGTTAATACATGCTATTCCATTGACCAATGCATTTCTAACTACGTTAGTATTGGTGATTGTAGCCACTAGCAGATATACGTTCGAGACTGTCAGCAGTTCGATCTCCCCGTAGTCCCAACATGCAAAAGGGACAAGTGTACAAGAGAGGCTCCACTCCTGGAAATACTATGGATGTCCTCTATAGCAGACACACGAGAGATCCATCTACCCCTAACCTAACAAAGGTCATTGATGCTACAACCAGTGTCGCATCTACAATAGCCACGAGTCATACGGAGGTAACTATTTGGACAATCATAATGCATAGTATTTAACCATGTTACTATATTGTTTATTCATGCATGTCTAACTATTTATCCATTTGGTGATTGTAGCCATTAGCGGTAGAAGTGCCTGGCCCCTCTGCTTAATCCATGGTTTTGACTGGGTCTCCTCTTGCAGTGAGATGTTCATTAATGACCAAGTTTTTTTATTCAATTTACCCAAACACGTTGACCAATGTTGAATTGTTGAATTAATTGAGATATGATCTTTTATTTGCAGAGCACAACTATATAGATGCCTTCCATGAGCACACTGCTCACATCTATACCCCATGAGGAATTGGTGATTGTTTGTCATAAATAATTTGTCCATAAGTTAATTTTGTAAGTTTGTTGATGGTAGGGTATTAGTACAGTTATTTGATAAAAATAATGATTTTTTTTGCAAACTTCTGAGATGCCGAGCGATCCCAGGGAGATGGTCGATAGAGGAAAGCCAGGGAAAAACAAGAGAAAGATTGATTTTTGATGTTGCATAGTCTTGGATAGATATATTTTGACATACATGTACACATTGTTGTATTTAGAGATACATGTACATTGACAGGCCATTTGAGGGCTGGCTACTTTCCCATATTTTGTATTACAAACATTCGACTATCAATATATTCCATATTTTCTCTTGAGTTTCGACTTGTGCTTGTGATGATTCATCTCTTCCACAAATTGATAAATTATGCTATTGAAATTTATAAAATTACATTTCAAGCAATATTTATTCTCTTACATTTATTGCATTGATCAAGTAACATCTCACCATTGTGTTATGAAAACATTATCTTAATGGAAAAAACTAATAATATCTTTCAATAATTCAATGAACTTAGCACATGCATGCTAATTTGATATCTAATTTAAAATTGTGTTTTTTGTCAACTCCAAGGGTTCATACCCATTGATCATGATTATGGTTGCAAGGAAAAAACCTCTGTCATAATAGTAACATGCTACACATACCATCAATGTAATCCTATGACATTTTCAGATAGTAAGAGGAAGTCCAATAGATGCTACACATTTCATCAATGCTACTGTATTTCATCAAACTATACGTACATGAGCATCTATGCAGTTTGATTGAATGGCAAGGAATGCATAACTAAAGTGTAATAAAATTCATTGGGCCTTCATGTACATATGGTCAAATATATGTAACAAATATACCCTAGTTTGTTAAAATATGCTAACCAATAGATGGTCATGAATTCACTCTCATAATATCGTTGAAGATATAAACCCTAGTATGTAAGACCCTAGTTTGTGCTTTACCTCTTTCATATGTCCATTTTCCACCTGTCATAATGCAAAGGTAATCATCCATAATCCATGGAAAATGAAATACCTAACTAGTTTAATAATATTCCTTGATAATGTTGTATTGATGAACGAAAATAAGGTGTTCATGGTCCTATGTTTGTTTTGATAAATTGCACAAGTTTCGTAATCATCATCATCACCCTCATCCTCATCATCCTCACCCTCATCGTCATCTTCATCATCTTCATCATCATCATCTTCATCATGATCATCATCTTCATCACCACCACCACCACCACCATCATCATCATCATCATCATCATCATCTTCAACACCACGACGACCACCACCACCATCATCATCATCATCCTCATCATCCTCACCGTCATCCTCATCCTCATCATCATCATGGTAAACCATTATCTTCATCATCATCATCATCATCAACATATTCATCATCACGATCATCATTCTCATCACTCTCATCATCAACATATTTATCATCATCACCACCACCATCATGATCATCATCCTCATCATCCTCACCCTCACCATCATCATGATCATCATCCTCATCACCCTCATCCTCATCCCCATCCTCATCATCCTCACCCTCATCATCATCATCACCATCGCCATCATCATCATCTTCATCATGATCATCATCTTCATCACCACCACCACCGTCATCATCATATTCATCATCATCGTCAACATCAACATCTTCATGGTCCTATGTTTGTTTTGATAAATTGCACAAGTTTTGTAATCATCATCATTACCCTCATCCTCACTCTCATCATCATCATCCTCACCCTAATCATCATCATCTTCATCATGATCATCATCTTCATCACCACCACCACCATCATCATCATCATCATCATCTTCATCACCACCACCACCACCATCATCCTCATCATCCTCATCATCCTCACCCTCATCCTCATCCTCATCCTCATCATCATCATGGTAAACCATTATCTTCATCATCATCATCATCATGGTAAACCATTATCTTCATCATCATCATCATCGTCAACATATTCATCATCATGATCATCATTCTCATCACCCTCATCATCAACATCTTCGTCATCATCACCACCACCATCATGATCATCATGTTCATCATCCTCACCCTCATCCACATCCTCACCATCATCATGATCATCATCCTCATCACCCTCATCCTCATACTCATCACCCTCATCCTCATACTCATCCTCATCATCCTTACCCTCATCATCATCATCACCATCGCCATCATCATCATCTTCATCACCACCACCACCATCATCATCATATTCATCATCATCATCATCAACAACATCAACATCTTCATGGTCCTATGTTTGTTTTGATAAATTGCACAAGTTTCGTAATCATCATCATCACCCTCATCCTTATCCTCATCCTCACCCTCATCATCATCATCATCATCATCATCATCCTCACTGTGCTATTCCTACCCATGTTGTCACCATCACCATCCCATTTTTCACCATAAGAATGGAAACGCTAGCCACAAGTGCTCGATGGATGATTTTGCAAAGTTGACCCCCGTGGGTAAAAATTGCACAGTCCCTTACTGAGAAAAACACTAGTTTGCAAAATGCACCTATAAGATGACATGTGGTCCATGGGACCGGTGGAAAAGGGAACCCCTAGCACTGTCCCGACATTTTGAATCCAACGGCGTCGACGGTTTGTCAATCCGAGCCACGGTCTTCATTCTATGGCTCGTTCCGTCCGACATCCAAAAGGCCTTCAGGGACACCTGTCGGATGCCTACCAGGGCCACAGAATCCCAACCGTGTAACAAAACTGGGTTCCGAGGAGACATGCAGGTGTGTTTAGGATGGTTCCAACTGGGAACGCTAGCCACAAGTGCCCGGTGGATGATTTTGCAAAGTTGACCCCCGTGGGCAAAAATTGCACTGTCCCTTACTGAGCAAAACTCTAGTTTGCAGAATGCACCTACAAGATGACACATGGGCCATGGGATTGGAGGAGAGGGGCACCCCTAGCATTGTCTCGACGTCCTAAATCCAATGGCATTGATAGTTTGTCGATCCGACCCACGGTCTTCATTCTATGGCTCGTTCCGTCCGACATCCAAAAGGCCTTCAGGGACACCTGCCGGATGCCTACAGGGGCCATAGAATCCCAACCGTGCAACAAAACCGGGTTCCAGGGAGACATGCAAGTGTGTCTAGGATGGTTCCAACTAGGAATGCTAGCCACACGTTCTCGATGAGTGATTTTGCAAAGTTGACCCCCGTGGGCAAAAACTGCACAGTCCCTTACTGAGAAAAACCCTAGTTTGCAGAATGCACCTACAAGATGACACGTGGGCCATGGGACTGGCGGAGAGGGGAACCCCTAGCATTGTACTGACGTCTTGAATCCAATGGCATCGGGGTCTTGTCGATCCGAGCCACGGTCTTCATTCTATGGCTCGTTCCGTCCAGCATCCAAAAGGCCTTCAAGGACACCTACCGGATGCCTACCGGGGCCATAGAATCCCAACCGTGCAACAAAACTAGGTTCCGGGGAGACATGTAGGTGTGTCTAGGATAGTTCCAGCTGGGAACGCTAGCCACAACTTCCCAGTGAGTGATTTTGCAAAGTTGACCCCCGTGGGCAAAAATTGCACAGTCCCTTACTAAGAAAAACCCTAGTTTACAAAATGCACCTACAAGATGACGCGTGGGCCATGAAACCAGTGGAGAGGGGTGCCCCTAGCATTGTCCCGACGTCCTGAATCCAACAGCATCGATGGTTTGTCGATCCAAGATACGGTCTTCATTCTATGGCTCATTCCGTCCGACATCCAAAAGGCCTTCAGGGACACCTGCCAGATGCCTACCGGGGCCATAGAATCCCAACCGTGCAACAAAACCAGGTTCCGAGGAGACATGCAGGTGTGTCTAGGACGGTTCCATCTGGGAATGCTAGAAACAAGTTCCCAGTGAGTGATTTTGCAAAGTTGACCCCCGTGGGCAAAAATTGCACAGTCCCTTACTGAGCAAAACCCTAGTTTGCATAATGCACCTACAAGATGACACGTGGGCCATGAGACCGGAGGAGAGGGGCACCCCTAGCACTGTCACAATGTCCTGAATCCAACGGCGTTGAAGTTTTTTCGATCTGAGCCACGGTCTTCATTCTATGGTTTGTTTCATCCGGCATCTAAAAGGCCTTCAAGGACACCTGTCGGATGCCTACTGGGGCCATAGAATCCCAACCATGTAACAAAACTGGGTTCTGAGGAGACATGCAGGTGTGTCTAGGACGGTTCCAGCTGGGAATGCTAGCCACAAGTCCCTGGTGGATTATTTTGCAAAGTTGACCCCAATGTGCAAAAATTGCACACTCCCTCACTGAGCAAAACATGAGATTCCAAGATGGACCTACAAGGTGACACCTGGGCCATGGGATCGGAGGAGAGGGGTACCACTAGCACTATCCCGACGTCTTGAATCTAGCGGAGTTGACAGTTCATCGATCGGAGCCATGGTCGTCATTCTATGGCTCGTTCCATCTCACATCCAAAAGGCCTTCAAGGACACCTGCTGGATACCTGCCAGGGGCATAGAATTCCAACCGTGCAACAAAACTAGTTTCCGGGGTGTCCTGCAAGTGTGTCTAGGGAGGTTCCGGCTGGGAACACTAGCCAGAAGTGCCCGATCGACGATTTTGCAAATTTGACCCTAATGTGCAAAAATTGCACACTCCCTCACTGAGCAAAACCCTAGATTCCAAGATGGACCTACAAGGTGACACCCGGGCCATGGGATCGGAGGAGAGAAGCACCCCTAGATAAACTATCAAAATATCCTTGATTTGATATTGTCCCCTTTTACGCCATTGAAAAAACACTTGAGTAACAACTTTAAACACTCTAACTAATGTGAGGTGTCATGTCCATGTAGTGGTCATTTTATTAATATAATGATATAAATGCTTTATGTTGTTCATTAAGTAGTGGTCTTCCTAGAGTCTAACCTTTCAACGTCATAAAAAATTTCAATGTCAAATACTTTTTTATAATATTTTTGTTATCATAACGTATTTATGAATAATATCTTTAATAAGATGACGATTTAGTTGTGATGAATAATATATTGCTTATATTAATAATACAATTTAAGATCTTATAATCGATTTTTTAATATAACGAACAATTGGTTGTCATGAATATACTTAAGATTAAAAAGACTTGTAGGAAGTCTCATGAATCCAAAACGATCATTATGAGATGCAGTGCCTTTGCATCATTCTTTCTGTGCATTTGCAGGATATCCTTTTCTGCGTTTGAAAGGGATTGAAAAGCTGCGTCATCTGCAGGTTCGGAATAGCCATTCACAACATATTCCCACACATCTTCTGACCTCAGACATCATAGTCATTTTTCCCTGTAAGAGGGGAAATCTGAAATTGATTATTGCTGCTAGAAGCCATAGACGTTGCGGAGTCTTTCATTGGCCTTTTTAAAACAATCTCCTTCCTTCTTCTTTTTTAATACTCATCTTCTCTTCCTTAAAAATAAAAAAAGACTTTTGTAAAAAAAATCTCTTCTACTCTTGTAAAAGACTTTTGTAAAAAAAATCTTACTTAAAGAATCTGGTAAAAGAAAATAACTTCGTGAAAGTAAAAAACAATCACTCTCATGGAATAATGAAGAAAAAAAAACTTCTTGCCCTAATTGGAGGCTGCAATAATTTCACTCCTCTATGCAAGGGAGGGGAGTGAATTTCTTCAAAGCTACGGCTTTGGCTTCTCCGGAACTCTCATGATCGATCTTCTCCTAAGGTATGATACCAAAGTGAAGGTTAGAGGTAGAAATAAAACAAAAGATTATACAGAATGAGCTACGGCTCTTCAATCTTTATTCATAAACCAAGATCAACTGATGTAATACAAACCAAAATGTAATGTGTATTTAAACACTTATGGAAACCCTAAAAGTTCTAACCTAGCTTTTGCATTGCAAAGCATGTTGTTGCATTTGTTAACTGGACTTCAAAATAGGAACTAAAGTAAAAGCTAAGCTAACTGAAGTAATTACTATTTCTAACACACTACATCAGAATTGCAATGAGATTTGTACTAACTTACTCATATTGCACAGGCAATGAATTTGAATTTCGATGGAAGGAGCCACCGCAGCCACCATGTGAGGTTGCGACTGCTGTCAAGAACCACGGATCTGCTTCCTGGAAAACATACCTCCTCGATCTCTGAAATCTGGTGAAGAGTGAATCTGTTATCGAGCCGTGTAATTGTCAGTTTTGTTTTTAGATCTTGGTTCATGTGTCCTCTGAATATTAGTTTCAATTTCAAATCATATCCAGAGTCAAATTAGAGCAGATATATTCCAAATTTTGTTCTTATGTGTTGTGCATACGATCTCTATTGGGGCAGCCGGTACTTGGCCTCCATTATGGGCTTATTGTTTGTAGATGCACTCATCAGTCAACGACCGACATGCATCCAGATATGCATCCCACGCACCAACGGGAACACAAATTGTTAAGAGAAAACTACTAAGTGCTCTTCTGTGTGTGATCTACTCAGTGATCTGGTGCAATAGGTTGTAAAGATCAAATGGCATTTGCATATGCTCTGCACAACGATCTCTCTAGCGATCTGGTGCTCCAACGATCTACATTTACTATCAAGAGGGCATAATTTGTAAGGGTCATTAATGGAAGTGGATGCACATGTTCAAAGAGAACGTTAGATTTGAATCTACTAATATGTTTGTGCATGCGGCTAATAGTCCATGAATTGCTAAGGCCTTCCTATGATCTTCATATCTCTGATTTGGTTGTGCATTACAAATTTGTTGGAGTGTGTAAAGCAATTGCGAGATTAGTGTATATCACAAGAATTGTTTTGAGAAGTGAACAGATCACACCATTAAATTATAGATTGTGTGTCTAAATCAACACCCAGAGATCTTGCCATTATTTCAATACATGGGATCAGCTTGCATTCATTTCTTTCTTTCTGTAAATAATATGAATTGTTGATTTGAGATCAATCCATCTGAAATTACATTCGTCTTTGAGATCTATGATCTATGTATGTAACTTGCTATATGTTGCGACCTAGTACAATGAGTTGAGCAATCTTTCTCCTGAGCAAGAGATTTCTCAAAACTCTCCTCCAGCGAACTGCCTCTACAAAAGATCAACATCTGTGATGACTCCAAATGAATAGAGTCGCTGGTGTATCTTTACCTACAGATTTGAGTGAATCTGTGTTCTGGTGACAGGGAAATCTACGTTTTAAGTCTTTGATTAAATCTGCATTGACCTTAGCATGACATCTGGCTGGATGATAATTTGCATTTGTTGATTGCAATGTATGAGCCCAATATTCTGCATGGTACATCCATGATCCTTACACATTATAAAAAAATAATTTTAGCCAAATTTTAAAATACCCTTATAACTCTCAATGGCTTGTTAATGGTAACGGGTGCTTTTAAAAAGTGATGTTTCACCTTTATAAGAATCTCCAATTTCAAAATTGCATTACACCACCTACATCACATCACCTCATGACTCCACTTTTGTAAATGAATATAATTAGAAAACATCAAAACACTTTATAAGTGCTTTAAATTTCTTTAACGTCAAAGTGCATTATAATACTCCATTTATCAAGAATTGTGAGACCAACACTCATTTTCTTTTGTCTTCTAGTCAAGTTTTAATGACTCATAACAGTCATGCTTTCTCTTCAATACACTTTACCTGTAATGGATATATTGTTTGAGAAATGCCTTTAAAAAAAAAATTACGTCACCATTGTGATAATGACACATCATTTCCTGGAACGAAGTCTTCTTCCACGTGAACTCCTTTTGATATTGTTCACCATTGATAGGCCCGCAACTATTTATTGTACAGAAAGAGATCGATAACTCTATTCTTCAAATTTTGTTCAGCCTTCCTCTCCTTGAGAGACTAATCTAATATCGTGTAACATGGATTTGTGTTTGCGTGTGAACCTAAATGAATACTAGAAAAAGAGAAGAAAGCAGATGCTAAAGAAATATAAATTGCATACATTTTGATGTAGTTGGGGGGAAATGATAAATTTGGTTCACCTGTGGCTAGGAGCTCAGCCGACAAAGACTATATTGAGAAGAAAGAGGAAATAGAAATACAGGATTCATAAGAAGAAGAGGTGCACCAAATAGAAGAATCTTATACCTAGGATAAATGTGGGATAAAGTATGTCGGGTGGATCAATCGCTGGAGCAGACTTTATCTTGTGTAAATGCAATAGGAGCATCAATCCCTGGGTTCTATTTGTTTAAGGGAAATAATCAACTAAAAAACTATATTCAAAATTGTGAACCAGGGGAATGCATGGCTGCACATCCCCATGCATGGATGACCAAAGATGTGTGTTTGAATTGGCTTTCTCACTTTGTTTTGTTTGTACCTTGTGGTGTCTCACCTCAAAAGAGACACCTACTGATTTTGATGTCCATGGAATCCACCTAGTTATACAAACCATTGAGGAGGAAAACATGATATGCATTGACTTTTCCTGCACATAGCACTCACAAGTTGCAGCCTCTTGATGTGAGTGTGCTTGGTCCTTTCAAGATTTACTTCAGGTGTAAAAGAGCAGCATGGATGGAAAAGAACCCAGGAATGGAGGTAAAAGGGTTCAAATTGGCTGAACTTGCAAGCAAAGCTTTCAAAAGGGCTCTCACCCCCTCAAACATCAAGGATGGATTTAGGAGGATAGGAATCTGGCCATTGGATTATGATGCTCTTCTATATGACATTGGTTGTAGGCAATCCTTTGATCTACATGGACAAGATAATGTAGATGATATAGACACGATGTTGTCCCTCTCTCAAGGGAATTGACATCCATTGGGTGATGATTACAAAGAGGTAGGTGACACTCAATATGACCATGAACTTGTCGAAGATAACATGGAAGTTGTTGGATCAATAGGAACATGCAGATTCTGTTGGGAATATTCTTAATGATACCTATGATCTAAATGTCATTGAAGGTGGTCAAGCATTAGGATCAAACAATTAGGAATTGGCATTGCCAAGCTATCCATCACCTCTTGAGTGGCTAGGAGAAGCCATGATGAATATGAACAGAAACATTGTCACCAGCACGAATGACGAAAGCCTCAACATGCATTTGATGCCATCTTTCTTGAGCAATGAAGTTGTCCATTATTTTGTGGATGCCAGGGGTGTTGAAGAGCACACTGTAGACAATGAAGTACTAGAAGAAGATGCAGATGGAGAACTACCCCTAGTTGATCCTACCAATGAACCATGGCATGCAAGTAATTGCTAAGAGAGGTAGAAGGAATGTACGTAAATTTTTTCCTAAGAGAAGGTAGTGGACAAGTGCATGCGAACAATGCAAAGTCTGACAAGAGACGTTGCAACAATCATAGAAATTCAAAGACGTGGATGCATTCCTAATGCGTTAGAACACAACGACGAAGAGGCCGAATAGGTGGAAGCATGGGAAGAGGCAGCTGAGGATTCAGAGGACAAACTCATCAAGATTTTGACGGAGATGAGAGGTCGGATAAAGATAGATGTGCGAACCTACTCAGGAAGTCTGGATCCAGAAGACTTGATCGACTGGTTCAGAGAGATGGAGGAAAGGATAGCAATGGCCTCTTCGTGTAAATTAGCTAAGAGAGGGCTAATCATAATGGCCCTATAGTTAGAGGGGTTATTTGTATCGCCACCTTTGAAAATAGGAACAATGAGGCTTTGAGTCCAAGGTGTAGAGAATCCTTGCTTATCCACTATATTAAAGAGCTTGTGGATGCGCAGGATGAGGACATGCCCTCCAATTTTTAAGATTTATGCTAGGTAGCCTTCAATGTCTTTGGCTTTTCCATTTGTTAGGTGTTTAATCCCGAATTCTATGTCTTCTAATGAGAAAACATCTTTTGTGGTAAGAAGGGCTTGAATATTATCTCTATTATCTAAGAATTCCTAAATTTTTTTAAGATAAGAATTCTAATCCCTTAAAACGATATTATTATTTTGTTTTGTTTAGTTTTTATTATTATTTATCTTTATTATTTTATTTTAATCAATAAATTTATAAAATATATTTGTTCCCAAATACTTATATACTTGTTTTATTTCCATCAATTAGTTTTACTTAATGTGTACATGGTCTCTTTAATGAAAAATTAAGAGAAGGATAGTTATTTATATATCTACGTTTAATATCCCCACCGTATTCCCAATAACCATTGATTGGTTGGTCAAAGTCAATTTTATATATCTTCTAACTATATTCTTTAGAGGTGTACTCCCATGAAGAGAGGCCTATTTTATATATATTTTAACTATATTCTTTAGAGGTGTACTCCCATGAAGAGAGGCCTACTCATGAAGCCTATATTTCTAGAGAGTCGTAGTTGGAGATTGAGATATTTTGTGCATTGCTCGATCATTGGCAGTTTGAATATTGAATTGAATAGAATATTTATGTAGGATATATTGTAATTCATTTTGATATATTTATTAATTATATTTATATTTATATTTGTAGTATTTTTATTGATGATTAAGATAGATAAAGTTTATTGATTTTAAACGAAAA